>JAOUWY010000015.1:17052935-17063398 GCA_025728095.1 Prietella phreatophila | reverse complement strand
AGTTAACTAAAAAGCGAAAAGCTAATCGTATTCCATGGGACTCGAACCCCGGAGGTGTGAGGCAAACGTGCTAACCACTAAGATGACTGTACATCATTCCCTTCAAATGCTATTGAGCTTTAAATGATGATATATTTTGTGTATGAGCCCATGCAGTAATGAAATAGATGGCACTTTTTATATATGATTTAATAGTTTATTAAATATCATAAATCTAAAAAGGTGTTCGTCATACCTGACACCTACATGAACACTTGACAGTTGGTTATGTGACTGTAAGTCATTTCCTTCAAATGGTATTGAAGTTAGAAACGTGTTTAACAATGTCGTATGGAACTTTAGAGACGGTCCCTTAATTTCCGCAAATATCGAACGTCTAACTCCACACCTACTTTATTCCAGTGTGTTAGGTAATTATGATCAGAACTGATGCTGGTTAAAAAAAACCAACAACAAAAACCCACAAAACATCGACGTCAGTGAAAGTGGAAAAGTTACACATGGAAATATTAAAATATAATATTTATAAGGCAGTTATTGGACATCGACATTGTTCTCTATGGACGCACAAGGGTTCAAACCCACAAAACGTTGGTTTCTGGGGAACTTCAATGGTCTGCAGTAGAAAAGTGCAGTGTTTCCCTAAGTTCTCAAAACTTCATTAATTATCTCACTTTGTTAACTCCGTCATGGAGTAAATAATTAGTGTGTTTGTCTAGTTAGTCATATAACAGCATTTTATTATGCTTATAACCGCAAACTGGAGTGAATGAAGTTCATGCTAGCAAACTAGCTGGCTAGCTTGTACCATACTTTGGCTGTAGCTAACGGTCAAGCTAAAGTTTGTTAAAAAAAAAAAAGACATGCGGTGAAGTTATACACTTAGACAGCATGAGTAACTCACCAGCGTGTGGAGTAAACCAGCAGCAGTACAACGGACTAAATTGATTTCCACTTCGTTTGTACGCCTGCTTTGTAATGTCCCGCCCCTCTGCGCGGAGATTGCGCCACTCACACGTCAATCATGTACCCGAGGACAGTGATTGGCCCTCTGACTGTAACCACGCACACGATAATAGAAGCGTCTCTCCATAGAAACAAAGCGTCCTTGGATGGAGCGGTGTGTGGATGGTGATAGTAATGTGCGTGGGATAAAGTGGGAAAATTACAGTTAGTTACCCAAAGCAAACGATTGTATGTGAATAAACAGGAAGGCATACTACTTAGAAATTAACTATGACAACTCATATAAAGAATAACTGCTCCACAATTTAAACAAATAAAGAAGTCCCACTTGACTGTGTACTGAGGGTATTTTGAGCTTTACAGAAGATATGAGTACACTGAGTTCACACCATGCCCTATGATGCATATACTATCATTTATTGTCAGGTCCATAAGTATTTGGAGAGTGACACAATTTATGTTGCCTTTGTACACCACCACAATGGATTTGAAATGAAGCAATCAAGACGTGATTGAAGTGTAGCCTTTCAGCTTTAATTTAAATGGGTTTGAATTCCTAAAGGTCCCGCCACAGGCCAAAAAGTAATTGAACAATTGTCTGATAAGCAGTTTCATGGTCAGGTGTGGCCTGTTTCCTTGTTATTTCACGATGAATTAAGGAGATAAAAGGTCTGGAGGTCATTCCAAGCGTGGAATTTGCATTTGGTAGCTGTTCATAGCAACTCTCAATATGTGGTCCTAAGAGGTGGCGATGCAAGTGATGGAGGTCATTATTAGACCGAACACAACAAAACAGACCAATCAGAGAGATCGCAGAAACTTTAGGAGTGGCAAAATCAACAAGTTCTTAAAAAGAAGGAATGCACTGGCGAGCTCGGCAACACCAGAAGACCTGGGCAATCACATAAGACAACTAAAGTGGATGAATGCAGAATTTTTTTCCTCGTTGAAAAAAAAACCCTTCACAACATGTAGCCGAGTCAAGAACACTCTGGAGAAGGTATATATATCATTGTTACAGTCTACAGTCAAGAGACACCTTCATGAATATAAATACAGACTCAAGATGCAAACCACTAGTAACACACAAGATCAGAAAAAACAGATTAGTCTGTGTTTTAAAAAAATCTTTCAAAATAACCTCTTAAACAAACAAACAAACAAACAAAAAAAAAAGCCTGACCAGTTCTGGAACAGGATTAACTAAGAGTTTGGAGAAGGAATCCAAATGATCCAAAGCATACTACATCATCTGTCAAACATGGTGGAGGAATTGTTATGGAATAGGCATGTATGGCTATAATGGAACCATGTTTATTGATGCTGTGCCTACTGATAGAAATAGCAAGATGAATTCTGAGGCAAATAGACCTGTACTTTCTGCTCAGATTCAGCCAAATGCGGCAAACTGATAGGATGGTGCTTCACAGTACAGCTGAATAATGATCTAAAACGTACACCGAAAGCACCCCAAGGGCTTCTTAAGGCAAAGAAATATGTTCTTAAATGTCAGATGACCTCAACCCAATTGAGCATGCTTTCACTTACTGAAGACAAAACTGAAGGCAGGAAGACCCACAAACAAGCAGCAACTGAAGATGGCTGCAGTAACGCCCTTGCAAAGCATCTCAAGGAAGGAACTCAGCATTTGGTGATGTCCATGGGTTCCAGATTTCAAGCAGTGATTGAGAAAGGATTTGCATTCAAGTATTAAAAATAATCCTAATATTTCTGATTGTGTCCGTTTGTCCAATTACTTTTGAGCCTGTGAAAATGGAGGAACTCTATAAAAATTCCTAAAAGGGTAATGTAATATTTTTGTTAAACCCCTTGAAGTAAAGCTGAAAGTCTACACTTCAAAAATGTATGGATCATCTCGTTTTGATACATTTCAAATCCATTGTGGCAAAATTACAAAATGCTTTGTCTTATGATCATAAACACGTCCTTTCACAGTCAACCCCTTTCACGTCTCTTATTTTTAGCCTACATGTTACAGAGTAACTTGCTTATCAATGCTTGAATAAACATTTTCTAAATACTGGAATCAACATTTTCCAAGGTATTAACAGGGCACTTCAGGAATATTTAGAATTTTAAAATGATCTAATGTATTTATTTGTCTTACAATCTGAATAAAAGTAACAAAAATGAAATGTTCCACCAGGTTTTCTCTTTTTTTTTTTAATCCAAGTGGAAGCATCAAATAAATATATTTCATAATAAATAATTACTTATTGCATTTATAGGAGTTATATGGGCTTAGGTTGAACAAAAACAAACAAACAAACAAACAAACAAATAAATAAATGAATAGGCATAATTCCTTAAATCCTCTTTGTCGTGCTTTTATTACAAGAATTGCAATAAGAATTTCATTACGTGTCATGGGAAAAATATTCTGATATCGCTAACTGCACAGGTGAAGTTGGGATTATTATAGTATGGTTTAACAAGATACGGTGAAACCAAGGCCACAGTAGCTCTATAAAAACCCTCACTCTATCCGGTTCTAGCTGTGTGAAATCATGGCTCTCCTGTGGATCCTCTCTTGCCTCGCTTTTGTTGGCGCAACATATGGTATGTAACTTTGTAGTTAATACTAATAATATTCACCTAGTACTTGTGTTGAAGACTAAAACTCAGGCTATTTACTAACTTATACAGGCTCTGTCTTGCCTACAGTTGTTTTCTTTCTAGTCTCATCAACACTGCTTGTTTCAGTTGAGTAACTACATGGTCACACAGCAGGCCATAGCCCTTAGGATGATTCAAGAGTTTCAGATCAGAGTTACACATGGAAATATTGGTTTAAAAGTAATTCAACAATAATTTGTGTGTGTGTGTTTGTGTGAAATGTTAAGGTTGTGGTGTCCCTGCCATCACTCCTGTGATATCTGGATATGCCAGGATTGTGAATGGTGAGCAGGCTGTGCCCCACTCATGGCCCTGGCAAGTGTCTCTGCAGGTGAGACTCACCCTCTCATCTCTTATAATCTCTACCATGCTGAACTCCCTTTTACAATACAGGTATTGATCAGCTGAATGGAACCACGCTTCATTTTCTTGCTGTTCTCTTCTCAGGACAGTACCGGCTTCCACTTCTGTGGTGGTTCCCTGGTCAATGAGTACTGGGTGGTGACTGCTGCTCACTGCAATGTCAAGTAGGGACAGAAATCTGAACCTTTCACAAATGTATATAGAAGTGAAGCTTTTTTTCAGCAAGTAAAATTATATAATGTAATTTCTGGATTGCAGAACCTCTCACCTTGTGGTCCTTGGAGAGCATGACCGCTCGTCTAATGCAGAGACGATCCAGGTCCTGAAAGTTGCAAAGGTTTGTATTAGGTCTATAAAAGTGCATGAACTCATACAATCAGATGTTAATTAGCACATTTATAGTAAGCTGATTTTTTGATCAGAAAATAATTTCTGGTTCAGGTTAACCAGTAAGATAATAATAAAATGATAACTACTCTCACTATATCCATTTTTCCTCCATTACAGTCCATCAGGCACCCCAACTACAATTCATTCACCATCAACAATGATGTTGCTGTGATCAAACTGGCCACTCCTGCCCAGCTCAACACCCGTGTGTCTCCTGTGTGTTTGGCTGGGACCAGTGACAACTTCGCAGGTGGCTTGAAGTGTGTCACAAGTGGATGGGGCTTGACCAGATACAATGGTAATGGAAAGGCTTTATCTATATCAAGTGAAATTGTAGGCTTTTTAAAGATTTGTCTAAGAATTATTTCTTTTTTTTTTAGAAGGGATTTCTCCCATTAATGTCAACTCTCTTTTTCTCTTTTAGCTGCAAACACACCTCCTATTCTGCAACAGGCTGCTCTTCCACTGCTGACTAACACCGATTGCCAGCGTTACTGGGGAAGTAAAATTACTGACCTGATGATCTGTGCTGGAGCCTCTGGCGCTTCCTCCTGCATGGTAATCTTGATCATCATTAAAACTGTATCAGTAACAATGTAGCAAATTAAGGGGTAAAGTTTGAAAAAAGTTAAAGATTTAGACACAAAATATTTTTCACATTTTTGTTTTGTTTTTAATATTAAATTAAAACAAAATATCTAAACATGTAACAAATTGTTTTTAATGTGCTGATTATATTAGTTTTATGTTAATAAAATAAACTAAAGCCACCCCTACAGTATGTAATAAATATTTTATGCCAGTATTTTGTTAAGAAAAAATACATTGTAAAATGATAATTTAATACAAGGGTTAATACCATTTAATATAATATTTCCCACAATATTGTGGGAAATATTGATGTTTCTGGTTAATAATTCAATTAAATTCTATTATTTATATAGAGCTTTTAACAATGGACATTATCACAGTGCAACTTTACATATTTCTGGATATAGATATAGGCTAATAAGACATAAATAACCAGAAATCAAATGAATGCATATTTTTTGTTTGTTTTCTGTTTCAGGGTGACTCCGGTGGCCCCCTGGTGTGCCAGAAATCTGGAGCTTGGACCTTAGTTGGTATCGTCTCCTGGGGCAGCGGCACTTGCAGTACTTCCTCGCCTGGAGTGTACGCTCGGGTCACTAAGCTTCGCTCCTGGATTGATCAGACCATTGCCTCCAACTAAAGCATTTACATCCAGAGTGGCTTCACCCCATTCTCTACATCTTCCTTATAAATAAAGAAGAGATAATTACAATGCACATCATCACTTGTTTGATTATCCTGTCAGCAAAACTGCTCAATTTTGTTGAAAATAAAAATCCATGCATATACAGAGATATTGTTCAGCATGTTATTCATTAAACCTAAACACTGTCTGATTTCTTAAAGCAGAGCACTACATACTGTACACTACATACACTACATACTAATAGGGTGGACACTAATACTAGGAACAAACAAACAAACAAAACGTTTCATTCATGCAACTAAATAAATGTAAATATTTATGAATAAATAATGACAAAAAATGGCAAAAATAAATTCTTAGTAAAATGATATACAAATATATGCAAATTGGTGCCCTTTAAGTCTCTATAGCAGTTTGTATAGCAAAACAAAAAGGTTTAAACCTCTAGCATACCTGAGTCATTTTTTTTTTCAAATAAACTACAAAAACTACATGCACTCGTCAATAAATATAAAGAGGTGAATTGTAATTTATAATTAAAAAAACAAAGTAACTAAAAACCTGTAAATAATAAAATAATACCACTGAACACCTTTGGGATGAACTGGAACACAGACTGCACCCCAGACCTCCTAGGCCGAACTCACTAATGTTCATGTGGCTGAATGAGCACAAATCCCCACAGCCATGCTCCAAAAATTAGTCGAAACCTTCTCAGAAGAGGGGCCGTTATTATAACAGTAAAGGGGACTAAATCTGGAACGAGATTTTCAACAAGCAGATATGGATGGGTATAATGGTCAAGTATCCACACAATTTAGTGCATAAGGATAAAACCTTTGAGGCAATTTAATGCTGTTCATCTGTGAATTTGCAATGACTGTGAAATCCCTGCTCCCCCCCTTAAAAAAAAAAACAATAGAAACGATCAAAACAATTGTAATGGTTTCCACTACAAATACTATTAAAAACCATCAAATAACTATTAAAACCATTACCACTATTGTTCCTTAATGGTCTCCACTAGACATACCAATAGAAGGCAACACATTACCAGTACAGACCCACTGGGACCATTACACTTTCCATTAAAACCAAGACAATTTCCATTATAACCATTAAAGCCATTACAAATCCTATGAGGGTTTCTATTGCTTTGTTTCTTCCCCCCAACAGGGATTAAAATAACTTGCCAAATACAAAACACGAATTTGTAAAATGCATACTGTGTAAAACAATTTGTACTAAATACGTATTTTCCATGAATTTCTAGATGAATGGCATAGCTTAAAGTATCCATTTAAAACTTTCCCAAAAGCCAGTTGTACTTAGCATAGGTTGTGTAACGCCATTTTACTCTTTATAACATCGCCATGTTTGTGAGGTTCTACTTGAGCTGTTTATTCATTCTTATTTTTTTACTACATAATTGACTTTTTAATTTTTACTCGACAGGGGATGAATTTGACAAAAAAATATCGGCCCATCTCAGGACTAATATCTCTGGCTAATATTAGCGTCTTTATCTGAGTACTGATGAATGATCAACAAAGTGTGACTCAAAAATGGGACTCGTATTAGGATGGATTGCATAAGGTGTGATTAAGCCACTGCAGTGGCGTGGTGGCTTAGTTGGGTAAAGCACCTGTCTAGTAAACAGGAGATCCTGCGTTCGAATCCCAGCGGTGCCTTTTGGGAACAACGTCATGATGTATGATACCATAAGGACACAGATAATCTCTCTAATATGTATAATTAGGCTAAATAATCAACAGCCAAACCCAACATGGTATTAATTATGTTTTATTCACTACCGGAACTGTTAAACCAGTTTATCATTTACAAAAAGATAGACAACCGGTAAACATGGAACTACCTCTTCCATTGGAAATAAACTATACAAATAATTTA
Source organism: Prietella phreatophila (assembly GCA_025728095.1). Taxonomy (NCBI): domain Eukaryota; kingdom Metazoa; phylum Chordata; class Actinopteri; order Siluriformes; family Ictaluridae; genus Prietella; species Prietella phreatophila. The sequence goes on along the minus strand of JAOUWY010000015.1, from coordinate 17,055,894 downwards.
CAGGTTCAAATCTCATTTCAAGATATTGAAAATTCTTCTACATAGGTCTGCATAGGCAAAAATGAGCATGTTTGGAAAAAAAAAATAAGCACAGCTTAAAGTAACTGACACCGTGCTTGATTTCTGGTGATTTGACATCTCTACATTCCTAAGCTTGTTTCAGTTCAGTGGCTCTGCAAAAATATTTACAGTAAAGGTTTAGGGACACCTTGCCCGTTTCCTGAAATGTCCCCATTGTTTTTACTGACCACAAACACATCTCAAAGTTACACAAGACATATTTGGAGAGGAATGAAGCAGGGTTGTCTGTAATGGAATGGCGTAAAAAGTCAATCAACCTTAAACCAATCGAACTGCTCTGCATGGAGTTAGAGCGAAAGGGTTTAGAGATGATTTAGACACCAGCTTCAAAATCCTTGCAGGTTGTCTCCTACAAGAGACACAGCACAGCGTTTCTTAGGAATGCCTGGAAAGACCGGTTGTATGGAGAAAGTGTGTGCAGCTGTTAAGAGATTTTTGATGAATATGTAGTTTAATATTCTTTCAGTGACTATCACAAATAATTACATGTAAGATAGACTGTAATTTTCATCAGAATAAGCATGGTCAGTGCTTAAAATGTTATATGTTAATCTGCAAACAAAAAACCTTTGAGAAAGTTAAGTGTCCCCAAACATTTGATGGGCAGTGTATAACCAAAGAAACATATTACATAAAAATAAACATAACAAAGAAACATATAGTACAGTATCATAACAGGGATCATTGTGGAAATGTGTCATGTGCATAGGTTTAGTATTATGTTTCCACAAATGCAGAGCACTGAAATATACATTCACTGAACACTTTATTAGGAACACCTGTACGCCCACACATTCATACAATTATCAAATTAGCCAATCATGTGGCACCAGTGCAGTGCATAATATCATGCAGATATGGGCAGCAGCCTCAGGTAATGTTCACATCAACCATCAGAATGTAGGGAAAATGTGTCACGTGTCAAAATTACAAATGACTTACTTCTAGCATCTGAACAAGGCTGCATTTCACTGCTAGTTTTACTTGATCTTGGTGCTGTGTTTGACACCATAGATCATGACATACTCTTAGAAAGATTAGAAAACTACATTGGTATTCAGGGTCATTAAAATGGTTTTGATCCTACCTGTCTAACCGCTACCATTTTGTTTGTTTAAATGATGAACTGTCTAACTTAACGGCAGTAAAGCAAAGTTCAGTGTTAGGTTTCCTGTTGTTTTCATTAAACATGCTGCCCTTTGGAAATATTATTAGAAAACATGGGATTAGTTTCCACTGTTATGCTGATGATACTCATATATATATTTCTACAAGACCAGATGAAATTTCTAAATGTTCCACATTAACAGAATGTATTAAAGACATTAAAGACTGGATGACTGGTAATTTTCTTTTACTAAATTCTGATAAAACAGAGGTGTTGCTAATTGGACCCATGTTAATACTTCTCCATTTGTTTCCTGTTCCTACCTCGGGATGCCTATCCCAAGGTAATTAGTGAATGTGCCAGCTCCAGCTCAGAAATCAGCCTCTAAGAAGATTCCAGATGAAGCAAACACCTCCGAAGACTGGATGATACCAACATCTAATCATCACACTCACAAGCGCTACACATGTTGCTCCAGGGGTAACAGTGGGCCTGACCTGTTCTGCTCTCTGGGCTGGCCTGGACTGTTCTGGTGCCCTGCTTCTTGAGTTCTCGTCACTTGGATGCCAGTCACTGATGCTGAGGATGACCCCATATGTTAATCCTGGGGACACTTGGAAGCAGTTGAGATGGCATTGGACTACAATTGATGCAGGCAGTTTTGGTGCGATGTCTTGGGACTGCGGTTGCAAATCTTAATTTCTGCTGAGGCACACAGATGGTGGGATAAGAATTTGGCGCCAACAGTATGAATGCATGGACCCAACCTGCCTTGTGTCAATAGCCCAGGCTGGTGGAGGTAGTGCAATGGTGTAGGGATTGTTTAGTTGGCACATTTTGGGCCAAATAATACCAATCAATCATCCCTTACATGCCACAAACTATTTGAGTATTGTTGCTGATCATGTGTATCCCTTCATGGCCACAACTTACCATTTTCTAATGGCTACTTCTAGCATGATAATGCACCATGTCACAAAGCTCTTCAGTGACCTTTCAAGTCACCGGATCTAAATCCAATAAATCACCTTTGGGTTGTGGTAGAATGGGATATTTGCAGCATGAAAGTGCACCTGAAAAATATGCAGGAATTGCCTGAGGCAATCATTTCAACATGGACCAGAATCTCAAAAGAATGTCTCCGACATCTTGTGGAATCCATGATATGATGAATTGAGTCTGTTTTGAGAGAAAATGGAGGCCCTACAAAGGGCAATAGCTAGGGAGTACTGACCCCCCTAAAAACCATAGCTGTCTGCCCCCACCGTCCTCCACCCTTATCATATATGGTATAAGATATGGGCCTGGAGGCCCACATCTACGGTGCCATGTAACCTAATTGGGATTTCTTACAAAATAACAAAACAGACAACATAAATACAAACTAATAAAATAATAACAAAAGACAATAAATAAGTAAAATAAAAGAAAATAAATTAACAAAAAGTACCAGCAATGTAATAAAAAGTCACTTAAATTACTCATTGTCTTCATTTTTGATGAAGATAATATGCTACTGAATAACATATTAAAAAAAGCTAATAAATGTATCCATCCAAGATAAATTAGTTGGATTCATGGTTTCTAGACCATATCGTTATCTAAAAAACACAATACATCAGCAGCAGGCAGGTCTGTAATCTTTGAGATATGCATATAATTTTCCTTCCACATGTTATACAAACCAACTCTATTTACATAATAGTGATTATTTTCATTACATTTCTGGTACCCAAGATTTATCACCCCCCCCCACATACACACACATTT
>JAOUWY010000015.1:17022653-17041300 GCA_025728095.1 Prietella phreatophila | reverse complement strand
AAAGCAGAATTAAAAGAGAAAATACTCGGGAGCTCCCTTCACGCGTGCCTTCTCCCTCACATGCTCAACCGGAAGTCGGATTTCAATTTTAAAATGTCTATTTCTAATGACATAACGACTACTGATATAATTATTAATGTTTAGCTATTAAACGTATAAGCCCAATAGACAGGTGACTTGATTTGAATGATGCTAATGTCAGACTAATGTGAATCTACCTGCAATATTAACACAACTCATTACACTGATGTTTATATGACACAAATGATTTTGATTTTAGATTATAAGACAGTATAAATAAGACTACAAAATATACATATATTTTGTGGGTGAAAAGCTCAGGATTAAAAAGCCTTACTGCTCCAAATGAATACATTTAAATTTTCTTTACACTGAAAAAGGGATTCTATAGTTGCAAAAAAGTTTCAGGAACCCTACAATACATTTACATTGGAACACATGGAATGTAGCAGTTCTTTTCAGTCTAAGCTATGGTGAGATTTTACAATTGCACTATTAGGCCTTATGAAACACGTACATTAAAGAGTATCATGCAAAGCATTATAACGTAGCTGAACATCAACATAGTTGTGACAATTGGCCAAGGAGGACACTGCCTATATACAATAACGATGACAAGGATGAAATTAAATTAAAGTGATGGGTAGAAAAATGAAATAAAAGAACTGAAAATCTTTTTTTCTCACTCTTTCACCTCTGAAAAACATGAGTAAATGAAAATGAGTGAAAATCATTTTTACAAGGAGGATACCACAACACAGACAGTTCTGTTCTTTGGTTGACCTGGCTGAAACCAATGAAAATAACTAAAAAAATCCTATAGTAGAAAGTTACAGTATGTAAATGAGCCCCTCAATGAAATGACTAAATGTGTCATTGATCTCTATGGGCATTGTGACCAACATCAGCTCAATCTTTACCCATGCCACATCATGTTTTTACTAATATTGCAAAGCCTGTATTGTCTATATAGTGCAGCAATAATATGCAGAAATTAAGGCCATGTCACCCCAACAAGAATTTCAGTCACAGGTCAAGTGGTACACACTGAGCTTACATAAGAGCATGCAACAGTAATTTATTGCACTGACTGTCAGCAGACCAAACTACCACCAGCAGTAATCCATAACACAGGGAGCAGTGTAAAGCGGAGATGCACTTCCTGTGGTTTACAGATTATATAACTATACATTTCAAAAAAGTAACTACTTTCAGTATAGAGAATATGTGCATATGACTTTGCCTATGTGTCCACACACTGTCTGTGACTCACTCTAGACATTATGTTCAAAATAGTAATAGCATTCATCTGTAACGTGGTCACTGTCTATACCTAATTACTCATGATTTACGACTGTGGTGTGATTAGCAGGTTTTGGGTCTATGTGTTAACACTATCTGACTTGAGAAGGATGCTTGTCTGTGTTTATTAAATGATTACAATTCTTTTAAGTACTATTTTGAAAAACATTTCACTTTTGCTGGCTGTACTGATACCATGTTGATATCTAATAATAATAATGATATGTCTTTAGAGCTGGCTCCGATTAATAGAGCTAAACTTGCTACAATATTACCAAGGCCAAGGATTGCATTGTTCCTTAAGGACATTATCTTTTTTTTTTTTTTTTTTAAAAAGCCCTATAATCCACCCTGGTTATACAGTGCCCTCCACTAATATTGGCACCCTTGGTAAATATGAGCAAAGGCTGTGAAATATTGTCTTTCTTGTTTAACCTTTTGATCTATAGTTAAAAAGAAAAACACAAAAAATACTCTGCTTTCACAGATATCAAACAATTGCAAACACAATACAGGTTTATTAAAACAAATCTTTGTTAAATATATTTGTGACACATTTATTGGCACCCCTATAAAGTTATATGAGAAAAATATGTTTGATGTATAGTCCCACTGATGTTTTACTTTTTTTATCACACCTGGGTGACTAGGACCAGGAAATTGTTCAGCCATGACTTCCTGTTTCACATAGGAAACAGAAAGCTTAAAGTGGGTCATGGTTGTATCTTCCAGCAGGGCAATGATCCAAAACATACATCAAAATCAAAATAAAAATGGTTTACTACAAAATCAAGGTCTGCTATGACCATATCAGTCCCTTGACTGTAAACCCACAGAAAACCTGTGGGGTGAACTGAACAGGAGAGTCCACCAGCGTGGACCTCAAAATTTTTTCTGGATCTGGAGAGATTCTGTATGGAGGAATGGTCTCTGATACTAAAACTGAATGGCTTGTTATCTGCTGGAAACTAATAAAAAGTTGATTAATGAAAAAATGTGAATGGCACCATTGATAGTGTACTAATTAGTCATGTTATTTGTGTCTCTGAGTAAGAGAGAGAGAGAGAGAGAGAGAGGGGAGCTAGAACGGTGCTTTATGTACTTAAATAAACGGAAAGCATTTAGAGTGAGATTGCAATGGACATTGTAACTTCCTGTCGACAATATCAGTCACAACAAAACTCAGACCGGACTCTAACTCCAAACCATCAATCACAGGCTTATAATTAAATAGGTCAGGTGGCATTCATCTCAATGCCAGAGTACGTATCCGAGCCTCACACATCTCTAGACAGTCTCTGTGGGCAAGTTGAAGTGACAGTATTTACTAATTCGACTCTGTTCACCTCATAAAATTATAAAGACATAAAAGAAATGAACATTCGCTTGTAGCGTGCCATGAGCCCAATTTCACTACTGTAGTTTAAATTATGGTGTAACACCATAAAGCAACAACCTAATTATTAAAGTGCAATGCAAAATAATCCATCCATCATGCTTATCCTAAACAGTGTTGCAGTTGAGCCTGGAGCCTATCCCAGTGATCTCGGGGCACAAGGTGGGGGAGCCAACTGATTGTAAGGCACAATCACACTATACTATGGACAATTTGGAAAATGCCAAATCAGCCTACAATGCATGTCTTTGGACTGGAGGAGGAAACTGGAGTACCCAGAGGAAACCCCCGAAAGCACAGGGAGAACATGCAAGCTCCACGCACGCAGGGCAGAGACAGGATTCAAACCAACAACCCCGGAGGTGTGAGGCAAGCGGGTTAATCACTAAGCCACTGTGTCCCACTGTGTCCCCCTGTGCAATGCAGAACAATAAATCAATCAATCAATCAATCAATCAATCATGTGACAGAACATTGCTAGATTACAGGGATGAACATACCTTCTTGACAACAGAACTTTTTATAGATCAAACACAGTTGTTTATGAGGCAGTAATCAATCAAAAATAATGAATCAATTGTTCTTTCTCAGTGCAAATTTTTATTGTTTTCCAAACCTCATGTCTATCTAGGTTAAGTTTCAGGGAGACTTTATAAAGTCTGTTGTTGTTGTTAATAATAATAATAATAACAATAATAATAATGTAAGTAAGTACATTGCTTTACATTAGAAAGTAATGTAAAACTTTTGCACGTGCTTTAGCTCACCTATAATGATTGTGCAGGCGCTCAGCAGTCCTATTTCTTTTTTGAGAGTCACTCGCTCCGGGATCGTGTCGCACTTTACCTCTCCGTCTTTCATGGTGCTCGGCTGAGCCTCGGCCTTGTGCTTGGCGTTTCTCTGCCGCTCCGCTCCATGCATTTCAGCGAGCAGCCCCAAAAGCAAGCTCGGCTCTCTCCCTCTCTTGAGCTGCTCTCAGAGCATTGATGCACGGTGAAAAGAAGGCGCATGCGCAACATCCGCCGCTGTCCAGGACAGAATGCTAACGACTCCTCAGAAGTGAGTGGAGGACTAGTTGACTGCTCTATGTAGGGAAATGGCGTGTGACTAATGGGTTTTAGATGTGTTTCAACCTTCGACTGAGTTGTGGTTTTGTTGTGGGATAGAGCTCTCAGACTGATCACTGGACCCATCACTGTCTCCAGATGGAGGTGTGTAGAAAGAAGGCCATTTTGTTTACCACTCTAACTTGAGCCTGCTATTCCACCTGATACAGCTGAACATTAACCTTTATTCCCTATCCCAGTCCAACAAGACTGCTGTTAAATCCAAGCATGTTACTCTCATGCAGTTCAAGAGAGGGCTGAAGGTAAAAACACAGAAGTAACGTATAAAGGAATTCCAGGAGCACTTAAGACGTATTTTACAATGAAGCAGCTTCCTCACACCCCTATTCAACCTTGAAGGATCTCTGGCGTGGAACTTAGTAAGTCAAGTCGTGAATTTGTGCTGTGGCTTTTCCCTGGCTAACAGCGCCGGTCACACAATGAAGGGCCCTGGATTCAGTTGATCCCCGCCAGAGAGCCTGTTCAAAGTGGAGCTGCTTTGTAAGCCGGCAGGAAGGCTCAAACACTGCCAGCAGTGTGCAGCCCTTAAAGGAAGAAGTCGAGCAGAAAACCAATACATCACAAGAGCCACCGAGGAAAGAGGGAGAGAGACCAAAACTGAAGGAATGACAGATTGCTTGAATGAGGGAGTCGTTGAGACAATGAGAGCATACTCACCAAATACCTTTAGAGTCTAGCTGATCTCTAAAGCACCCTGAATTTATTACAGTTCGAAAAATAGGACACACTGAGACTCACGGTATATGACATCTGTTGGTAAAGTTCACCTTACTCAACCATCACGACAAATACGTGCAGACTGAGGTTACCAAAAAGACGCCAATACAAGACCAAAGTTTAAATCGTGGTTAAACAATAGTCCGTAGAAAGGTCTACGTACTGTCTAAGCATCAAATGCTGTGCGTGTGTGTGTGTGTGTGTGTGTGTATATATACATATATATATATATATATATATATATATATAGGGAGTTCAACTCAATTTATCATCAGCTCCACCTTGTAGGAGTATCCAATTTTTTTTTTCAAAATTAACTAGATACATCTACATTATTAAAATAAATAATCACATACATTAGTTAATGGTTATTTGCTTCTATTTCAGTGTTTCTTTAATGTGTCCAGTGGGTTAGAACAGATAAAACTAGATCAAGCAGTGCAGGTGTACTTGACCACAACTGGGAAAGACTGTCTAGCTAATTAGGGACACAGTGCATCAGGATTGCAGCTGATTCAAACCTATCTCTGTTGTGTACTCTTTACACTTAAGTCTACTCAATTGTAATTGGCTCAGTTGCTATTACAGAAAAGCAGGAGATAAATTTAAATAATGAGGAGATAAGTTTCATTGAAATAAGACAGCATGGTGGCATGATGTTCAGGCGTTGGTGCGTCAGAGCTTCAGGGTCCCACATGGGTTTCTTCAAGGTTCTCTTGTTTCCTTCCACCTCCCAAAAATGCTGGTAGGTGGACTCGTTATTCTTTTTGCCCCTGGAGCGAGTGAATGTTTAAATGTGTGTGTGTGTGTGTGATGGTTCCCTGTGATGGACTGGTATCTCATCCAGGGTGTGTTCCTGGGATAGGCACTAGTGCCTTGACCAGGACAAAAGTTACTGAAAATGAATGAATAAGCAAATTAAAATTACAGTAAATAAAATAGTAAATGGCACACTTATATACCACTGAAACACTGGTATAGTGCTTATATATCGCTTTACACTGTGTCTCATTCACCCATTCACACACACACCAATGGTAGCAGAGCTGCCATGCAAGGCACTAACTTGCCATCGGGAGCAACTTGGGGTTCAGGGTCTTGCCCAAGGACACTTCAGCATGTGGAGTCACCTGGGGCGGGAATTGAACCGCCAACCCTACGATTAGTGGACAACCCGCTCTACCACATGCGCCACAGCCACCCCATACAGACAAAAAAAAACAAAACAAACAGCTTATCCAAATTTTATTAACTGCACTGCAGAACAATGGTTTGGAAATATTCGGCTTGACAGAACAACAAAAAAAAAACACAATTTACTTTTCTTTGAACAAGGACTAAATTCTATGAAGTTTTTATGGCAGAGTTTGACTATTTGTTTGCATTAGGTTAGAGTCTTTACATTGCAAAGAGCAGGTAAGTCCTGTGTGAAAGTCTCTACACAGTGCCATGTGGCAGAATATCATGGAAGTATATCATGGAAAAAAGCCCAGATGTGCTGAGCAGTGGCTTGCCCCACAACAGTCTCCAGCTCCTCAACTGAGACATTGCTGAGCTTCTGGATGCTAGAGAAGTGCTGGAGTAGGGCCATGGCTTTCACCTTGCCAACCCCAGGGATCTGCAGTACCAGGTTCAGCACCACTGGGTCCAGCAGTCTGGCTGTGCTTCTCCTTCGAAATGGGTTCTCCTTGCTCTCACCATGCACCTGTGGGAGAAAACATTTATAATATGACTTTCAGAAAGAACTGTAGCAAGTGTGATGTGATTTAGGAACAGTCTGATTTGTGAAGGAGGAGATCTGGGACAAGTCAGAGAGAACCTAATGGCTGACGTGGCACATCTTGATATTTGTTTCCCCAATATGTACTTCTATGTTTCTCTCTCCTTCTTGTTCTAGTAGTGAGCTTTGTGTGTAAGACAAGCTAATTTGCAGAAGTGCATAGCAAGCGTTTAGTGACCGCCTTGCCATGTGTGATGCTCATAAATGGAATGGTCATAAATAAAAGTTCACATTCAAAAATGATCAAGATTCATGCCATTGTGCAATTCATCACCAGCCATGATATACAATTCTACACAATGTAGTTAACGTTATAGCTGCCCGCATGCATTAACATGGATAAGCTACTGGGTTGCTGTGTGGAACTTGAGGATGAGCATCCCTCACCCTACCTCAGAAAAATGTAAAGTATGCTGGAGTAAACACTAGAAGACTGAAAAAGCAACCCAGGGCTGCTGGAAAAAGAATATAATACTAGACGTCCTGTGGAACTTCTTAGAAAACATTTCATCTTCTGTCTAATGTGACAGAGCAAGCAAGCTAACCATGTTTCAAAACAACAATGTCTTTCCCAAATCAAGAAACTGTTTTATAGGCTACAGTTGACAATAGCCAGCTAATAATATTTTAATCAGATTAACTTTGGTTTTTTTGGGGTTGCCCTCCAGAAAGATCAGAAAAGTTAGCTGGACACGCTATCAGAACCTACAATAAAACTGGGATGTACTTATAGTGCTGCTGTGAGTCAAAATGGGATCCTTTAAGCAGCATTTCATTAAAATGACCAGATGATTTTCTGAGAATATTTTCTTGTAATAAATTTGAAGAATGATCATTTAAGAACGAAAAAACAAAAGCAATGAACGTATTTACATTTATTCATTTAGCAGATGTTTTTATCAAAGGCGACTTACAAATGAGGAAATACAAGCAAAGCGATATGTCAAGCGGAGAACAATGAACATATAAATTTTACAATATGACTTACACAATTCTTTTTGGACAGCCCAAGAGACATACTGCCCTGTGCACAGTCTGAGTGTGCTCTATGGAGCCATGACTCAATATGTGAAAGCATACTTATTTTTATTTGTACAGAAATATGGTACATATGTGGTTTTATTTTGGACCTCAGTAAAGCAGTCTAAACCAAAGAGTGCATCTCCCGTTATCATGCTAATGAACTTGCTTTTTCTGCAGAGATTTCCTGCAAATCAGAAAAACCTTTTCTTATGCCTCAATATTTTGGGCTAGTTTAAAGTCTTTTAATGCAGTTTTTGATTTGGAAGTTTTTGGGGGGTTTTTCGGGGTTACTCCTTCCCTCCCCATGAGATTCAGTGAGCTGTTCTTTAAAGTTAAAAATTAAAGCAAAAACCTTCTGCTCATGCAACTTTTTTTTTGTGTTGTCCAACAGGATCCCAGTCCCTGAAGTTAGCAAGCTTTCATTTAAAAAACTAAAAAACCAAAACACCTATTATTCATATCTGTGCTCATCTTTGTTTTGGATGCATTATCTGTTCAACCTGAATAATGTATTCATATTCATTACACCCCTAATGTGCGGGGTCAGATGAGTTTTTAATTTGCTAATTATGTCAACACGAATAAATGTTGCGCATTTCAAGGCACTTCACTGAGACTTCAACAGTGCTTGGAATTCTCTATTAATGGGAACAAACAAGACTCAACATAAGGACATTTAATGCCTGTTATGATGTGGTTCAAGTGGGCAACATTTGAGTAGGTTTTAGTTAAGATTGAACTCCAGTGCTGTTTTTTTAAATAGTAGACCTATTTTATTACTATATAAATGAATGCTGAATAACACAGGAGTAGGTATTAATGCTAAAATATTTTGCGGAAAGTTTTATATCGGACAGTTTCTCACCATCTGTGCAATCAGCTGAGCTGCTTCACCAGGACCTGGGACATGCAGCAGGGTCAGGCCCAGCTCCAACACCACAAATTTCTGCAGTCCACTGAAGTACTGCTCAGTGAGACGAGTCTTCTCCACCAAAACAATCCCATGGAAGTTACTATTGGCCTGCAACATAATTACCTAAATTAATAAGCAAAATTACCATAGCTGTAAAAATTATAATAAAAAGTTTTAAATGGTTCTCATATACAGTACAGTGTAATAAAGAATGGGGCTTTTAAGAGCAGATTAAATGACATGATTTCCACCAGCATTAATTAAAGACCAATTATCTATATTTATGTAGTGTAACTGTGGGTGGATTAACCACAGAAAACAATCTTCAATAGAATATTTACATGCTTATTTAGTTAGTTACATTTTTATGCCGCTTTTCTAGACACTCAATTTACATAGTATGAGGGGGGAAATCTCCTCAACCACCACCATCCACCTGGATGATGTGACAGCAGCCATAGTGACCAGAACACCCACCACCAGATATTGGTGTAGACCAGCTAGTGATGTAGCCAATTCAAAGATGGTGATTATAAAGGGACCATGATAGAGAAGGGCCAATGGGGGAATTTCACCAGGACATTGGGGTTATACCCCTACTCTTTTACAAGAATTGTCCCGGGATTTTTAATGACCTCGATTTACATCTTATCCAGAAGACACTGCTGTTTTTACAGTAGTGTCCCCATGACTATACTGGGGCATCAGGATCCACACAGACGCAGGGTGAGCATCCCCTGCTGGCTTCAATAAGCCCTCACTAATACCACTTCCAGCAGCAACCTTAGTTTTCCCAAGGAGGTCTCCCATCCCGGTACTGGCCAGGCTAAACTCTGCTTAACTTCAGTGGGAAACCAGGCAAGAACAACAGGAGGATATGTCTCTGGTTGACAATACAAATAATAAGCATACAAAATATATTTTACGACAAATATGTTGGTTGCCCATATCATGGTTCTCCAACAGAATACAAATGATAATTAAAAATGTCCTATGGTTAGCAAATCCTCTTCTTAATTTCAGCATACTTCTGACTACTAATAGCACCTTAGAATGTGTCGGCGTGTCTGATAGACAAACATTTTGACAATCTTAAGTTGGTCAGGACCTTAATTCATACTGACATTATAGTATACAGTAGTGGTCACCAACCTTCTTCCTTGAGATCTACCTATCTTGAGATCTAACACACCTCTTTTAGTTGATCAAGAACTTCTTAAGGCTATGATTAGATGGTCAGGTGGGCACAATTATGGTTATCAGATGGTCTTCAGGAAAGTAGATCTCCAGGACCAGGCTTGATGACCACTGCTATACAGGTTAAGTCTAATGTCAACTGACAATGCTGGAAAAGAAACATTTATTTTTCTCAGGACCCAGAGATAATCAAAATGTTATTGTTTCAGATCATATTTTACAGATCATATTTTACTTGTTTCAGCTCATAAGAAACATTTCTTTTTCTCAGGACCCAGAGATAATCAAAATATCATTGTTTCAGATCATATTTTATATATTGTGTATATTTAATAGAGTGTACATACAGCATCAAAACATCCACACTTACATTTCTGAATCGAACGATTTTCCTTTTGTAGTCACTCCCTGCCACCAAGTCACTTTCTGACACATACAGGACACAACTTTTGTTACTGAGGTGAAGGTCCACAACGCCAAGCTCCTCCTCATAGACAGTCTTCACACTCCCTGTGAAGGAGAAAACAGTCATTCGGTCTTGATTAGGATTTGCAGAGACAGTCTAAGAAGAAAACACATCTTTACAAATAGCAAATAGGGTCTGCAACCCTGCTGCTGAAGTACCCCCTGTCCTGCACATGATAGTGTTTTGCCAACCCTAACACACCCACTTCTACTCAGGAAAGGCTGGTTAGGTAAATCCGTTGAGTTGGAAGAAGTGAAAACACAAATGTGCAGGAGATGGACACACTGCAGCTGACACACTTGGTAAATAACTAGTGGACACCTTTAAAATGCTGCACTAGTGTGGAGCCCCTCCACTTGGCGTTGATGATGACATGTCCGTATGGAGGTACAGCACTAAGCACCACTGCTGCTGAGGGCTTCGGCTCCATCGCAGTTACATGGGCACTGCCCTATTTATCTGGTGAAAAGATGTAAATGTCAATAATCTACAAGTGCGTCCCAATTCACGTACTTATGCACCATATAAGTAGTGTCGTAGCGTGTGTTCACACTGAAAACGCCAAAAAGAAAGAGTGCACTGTAAATAACCGGATGATGCGCTTATTTAACAGAAAGAACGAAGTGTAACATGTTGGACATTTCATGCACTCAACTGTCGCACGTTAATTACGTAACGGAGGGGGAGGAGCTATCAGATTCTGACGTTTAATGAGAAAACCACCTTATAAAATGCATACCTATACAGTTGAGTACATATTGTATAAGTATGTAGTAGTTACTGTACAAGTGCACAGTGCATCATTTGGGACACAACTTAAGACTGTAGCTGTTACGTTTATGGCAATGTTAGCTGTTCACATCACGGGCAGCTCGCTAGCGAACACAACAGCTTAAAACTAGCTTCGCACCTGTGATCTTCCACTAATATCGAGATAAATTATTCTTTTCGAAGTTCATTCCATAACTGCGAATGGTTTCACGAGGCATCTCAAGAAAAGGGAAAAAAAGAAGAAGAAACAACCCGCGCTAAGCACACCAAACTAACAAACCATATTAAATCTCGCGCGCATCAACGTCTCAAGGTCAACTCTCATGGGAAGCTCTCGCGAGATTTCCACGATCCCACCTCTGTTCATTGGCTGCTCCTTTTCCATTTAAATGGTTGAAGAGAAACAGACGCGTTTCTTCTTCAGTTACAGGCGCAGGAGTGGGGAGGCATGCTCACGGTCATCCAAACCGTGATGACAAAGAGGCAAGTTTCGTCCAGCAACCTTTGGTGAGTGCATTGATTTAGAGAGTTGCGTTTGTAACTTCAAGCCTTAGTCTTTATAATGCTGATGAAATTTTTTTAAAGTTAATAATATAATAATACTTTATTATTATTATTATTATTATTATTATTTTACGAAAAGTGTCTGTGCCTATCAAATGTCTTGAAAAGCATGTTGAAGACGCACGCGCAATAATTCCTGTCAGCTGTGCGAGGGAGGATCCATGCCCAGACTTGTCCTGGACCGATCCTCATTATTGCAATTTAACTGTCCAGTTTAGCTTATTGCACTATGAGTAGACTTGAACCTTGAGCAGTCGTCAGGAGCCAGAGTGTTTTATGTTGTCTTAATGCTATTTGTATCTGGACCTAATATGAGAATAGGACTTTTGCTGCACTGGGGCTGGTGACGTATTCAAAAAGAATAAATAAATATATAAAAAGAATATTCTTTGATAAAAGGTCTAAAATATGAGCCATTTACAAAGCTAACACTGTTAACCTCTTTAGTTTATAACCCTTTCCTCCAAACTCATTCATTAATCTTTGGTAAGTGCTTCATCCTGGTCAGGGTCACAGTGGATCTGGAGCTGATCCCAGGTGGGAACACACCCTTGATGGCATGCCAGTCCATTACTGGGCACTTTCATGCCTATACACCAAATTTAATACAGAACGGAGCATGGTTTTCATGGAAAAATTGGTGCTGTGGTACCATGATACTGAACCTGAGACTACCTGTACTAGGTGGTCTGAATTTGGTTGCACTGGAGCTTTCTCCCCACTTTTTTTTCCCCACCTCAATTTTTAGGGGTCAAATCGTTCAGAGACCTCCATCTTTGGAACCATGGATATTGCTGGTGTGCGTGTTGGCTCTGGCTGGTGAAGCTGGTGCTTTCTTTGAATGGATGAAGGTGGCACCGGCTCCGTCCACTGTACCTCCAACTATGCCCGCTCATCCGACTGCTGTCCCGAGTAATGCTGCACCATTTGAGATGAGTGTTGCTGATGAGAAGATACTGGCTGAGGCGAAACTGATTGATATGAGTCCTCTTGACAGCTGTCATTTTAGGGTAAATACAAACCTTACTGTGACATCCCATACAAGCAGGTTCATACACGAATAGTGGTTGTGCAGTGTAACAATTACCTAAACAATGTCCTTTTTCTTGTTATTCTGCCTAATGCTCTATGAATGTTCTATAAAACACAAGTGAGATGAATTTGATTTATTTATTTTGTTATAGGTTCTTATGTAAGTTTTGTATAAGCCTTCAAGTACAAGGCATTTTTAATTACTTTGCTCACCCCTATGTATTTGGACTGTATTCTAGAGATTTTTCTATTTTTGCACTCTCTGATTTCTGTTCACAGGTTGTATCTCAGCTCAAGGCTACCTGCAATGGCCTTTCAGAAGAACAGCTGGCAAAACTGGGGGTGGCTTTGTTCAACTGCCAGTCAGAAGTAGAGGGACGCAGGACTTTCCTGTGCACTGAGGAAATGGTACAGTGCACAATGATGACCTTATTTTAAAAAAAAAAAATACTTTGTATTCTTGTTCTCATGGAGCAATTAGCTCATGTTGGTCAGATTGTACATGATTCTTCAGAACTAATTACTTAAGACAAACTTTTGTCTTCCTTTGAAGTGCAGCAACTTTTTACCACTTCTCAACAGGGAGTTTAAGTAAGGGATCAACATGCCCCTAACAGTATCCCTCATATACCTGCCATTATTGACTGCTGTCATTAAAGCGGTCATTGATGTTTGCAATGCAAAATTTGACCGAAAGGATAAAAATAGGGGTGAATTTTCCTTAGTTCTTATTATACGGGTTGATCTATAAATCATGCACAGATAAAGCAGTGTGATAAACAAGATTACATTTATTTGAATGATTTAGTTATTAGAGAGATTGTCTGCATGTGAATTGCATTGCTCAGTGCTGTATCTCTACTAATAATGACACTGTTTAAATACTCTATGCAACTGCGTGTTACTATGGTTACGATTGTTTATAGGCAGCGTGTTAAATTAGAACGGTGATTAAACTGACTGGAGCTACCTGTGCATTATATTGTTTGAACGCATACCTTCCAGCCAATCAGAGTAGAGTATTCAGACAGACCATGGTTTGGAAAATGTTTGTATGGTAGTGATTGGTGTGTCTAAAGTGTCCGTAGTGTATGAATGGGTGTGTCTCCTGCGATGGACTGGCAACCTGTCCAGGGTGTACCTCGCCTTGTGCCCGATGCTTTCTGGGATAGGCTCCAGGTTCCCCGTGACCCTGAAAAGGAGTAAGTGGTTGAGGGATGGATGTTAGGCAAACAATCATAAGGACCACTTAACTTGAAGTGATGTGAGATTCTGATTTCATGCAACTATGAAACTCTTCTTAAAGACTTGTTGACCAGATCATACAGGAAAACGATTTGCACAAGTGCATTTGTAATGGTTTTTTGATGTGTGGCATGTCCTCAGATACTTGGAGTAGGAGTACTGATTATCAATCACTCTTGTTTGCAGTCATATTTATGTAGTTTGTACTTGATGACCATTAACTCATTTTTATTTTTTATTTTTATTTTTTTGGCAGTCCATTAAAGAGTGCACAGCAGACATGGATTCAGACACCTGGAATGCGTACCACATAGTCAGTAACCGTGCACGCTCAGTGTGTTATGCCACACGTCAGCAGCAGTTTCGAAGGCAGACTGAGCTTACTGTGAATGCTCTAATCTCAACAGCCGCAAACCAGCTGGATTCTATGAAAGACCTGAAGGTCTGCATTTTTCGAATTTCTTTATCTATTTTAATTCTTAACAAACATATTTAAAAAATAATAATAATGGGAAAACTGTTTGGGCACAGTGGCTTAGTGGTCATCACATTTGCCTCACACCTGCGGTTGGGGCTTTGATTCCTGTCTCCGCCCTCTCTGTGTGGAGTTTGCATGTTCTCCCAGTGCTTCGGGGTTTTCTCCGGGTACTCTGGTTTCCTCTCAAAGTCCATAGAGACATGTTGTAGGCTGATGTAATTGACTAGTGGTGATAAAGTAAAGTCAAAACGTATGGAGAGCTTCACACGCATGCCCTGTTCATAGCTATACCCATCTTGCACTCACTGGACATTTTTATTAGGTATACTACTGTGATGTATAATTAATTGACCTAATAATTATTGGTGGCCCATCCACTGCTCTATAGCCTTTATCAGCACTCTCTAGAGCAGGGGTTGTCAAATAAGTGTAGCCATTTATATATTATATTTTTAAAGATTTTTATTTATTTATTTATTTATTGAATGCCGTGACACCCATCTGTCAAGTCGTAAGGTGAAATAACCAGTTTAGATTGAAGAATTTGAAGGATTGGTCTTGCATAGCAGAAGCATATTCCACCTGCCAACCCTAGGCCATGTATGTGCAGGAGGGCCAGCGTGAACTACGGGATATGACTGCTGCGTCACTGGACAGACTGTTGGATGGTCACAGTGCTCTACAGCTCCAGCAAGGGGCACTAAAGGAGGGCCAGCAGCAGTTGGATGCTTCAATCTCTGCCAATTTGCAAAGGTTGATGCAGGAGAAGGCTCTGATTCGCACTGGGCAGCAGCTGGTAGCACAGCTTATCCAGGGAATTACACAGAGAATAGGTGCGTTTCATGATCTTATGGTTGATCAGTTTTTTTAAATTGAGTATTTGTTTTGAAATGCTACACTTTTGATGAGCACTCCTTTTGGGTTTCTTTGTGAGGGTTTATATTTTAAATACAAGTTTGGCTGGCTGATTATGATGTTAATGTCTGACATGTCCCTTCTGTTCTGTATGCTTAGAGAATGTCAGTGAGCAGTTGAAAGGTCAAGGTACAGATGTGCAGGAAGGCCATCAGGCTATTCTGAACGACCTAGCTGAAGTCCGAGGGCGTGCACAAGAGATCTACAGTAAAATGGGTAAATCTTCATTAGAGCACATTTTGCTAGCTTAGTATTTCTTCATATACCTGTTCCTATTCTGTTTGTTCATTTGACTGGTGTATGTAGTAGGGCTGCTCGATTATGGTGAATTATAATCACGATTAAATGCGGTCAATATTGTGATCACAATTACTCACTGACTTTGGAAACATCATGCATTTACTGAACTAAAAAAACAACTAGGGGGGTGGAACAAACTTCAATAAGTTGCCCAGTTAATTAAATTCAACTAAGCTAGCAGAGCATGTCGTGATGCATTGACAGAAATGAACTTTAAAATTCCTGTGCCAGTGACATTCTGTCTTGTGGTTTGGAATC
This sequence comes from Prietella phreatophila, assembly GCA_025728095.1. NCBI lineage: Eukaryota > Metazoa > Chordata > Actinopteri > Siluriformes > Ictaluridae > Prietella > Prietella phreatophila. The sequence continues at coordinate 17,025,795 of JAOUWY010000015.1, read as the reverse complement.
AGCCTGTAGTTTCTCACTATTACCGAGCTCTAGAAAGGAAACGAGCATATTTAGACCTGCTCTTGTGATGCTAGAGGAAATGAGCTTTCCAAAGATGCCAAACGTTATTTATTTTTGTTCAATTAAATTTTATTTGTATAGCGCTTTTTACAACAGACATGGTCTCAAAGCAGCTTTACAGAAATATCAAAAAAACCACATCGGACTCCTTGAAACAAAATCGTTTCCAAATGGCTGAAATGGTTTCTTTCTTGTTGACAAATTCTCTCTTTCTGTCATCTTGGCTCAAGCTGAACTCGCTGGTGGGAAGTGAGTTTGGCTTTCAGGGAGTGGTGAAAGCACACTGTTGTAAAGAAAAATGGCGTGCAGTTTTTAAAAAGACAAAACGAGAACATGGACATAGTCGTCAAAGGCCGGAATATAGAAACTGAAATCAAAAATGCAGTTAATCGCAGAGCTTTATTAAATAGTATATTATACCGTAGATGGATGAATAATTATTTGGTAGTGTCATTATTTATTATTGATATTATTTTAATATTGATGTTGTCTGCTTGGTGAGCCTGCATTGTATTATTTATTAGGGGTTAGTGCTGTGTGTAATCGGTGTTGATTGGTGAAAGGTGCCTTTATATCCATGGCTTAACATCACGCATGGCTAGCAGATCTTGACCTTTCTAATCTACCTATGTAAATGATATAATTGAACATAGCTGTGTGATGAATAACGCTTACAAGTTGCATGATCTACACTGATTTTTATTTTTTATTTTTTTTCCCCCTCTGAATCTTGTTGCAGAGCTTAATTTGAACGGAGTCCTGCAGCAGCAGAACACAACAGTTCAGTTCTATGCTGAACTCATGGGAAAGCTGGAGCGCATGAACAGCACTCTGGGATACATGCTGACCTACCTGGATAGCATGCAGAGCAGGCTAGAGGATAGATTACACATGATCCAAGGATACCTGGGATGGGCTGGTACTTAATGTATTTAAAGCATTTTCAAATTAACGGCTGGACAGTGTTCATACAGTTTGGGGGGGGTCTCATCTCTCTCAGATGTTCCAACATCTCTCAGATGGAACATCTCAGGTGATTTTTAATCGCAAGTGGACAGGAGCAACACTGCTGAATATGGCGATTGCATTTTGTGACTGGAAGAGCTGGGAAATCTGCTATAACAGCCCAGTGTCTATCCCCAAAATACTAGTCTATTACTAAAACATCAACAAAATGCATATTCAAGTCAAACATTTTTCTTATGAAACAATCAGGTGACTCGGGTGGGTTCATTTATTTATTTATTTATGTAAAAAGCAGTAGTGCAGTTGCATGCTGTCTGTGTTCAGTGACTTTGTCAAAGCAGTTTTATGTATGATTACCTGGATTCTAGTTTATTTAAAACTGTCCTGAGGCAATCTGTGACATTTTGCATTGTTTCTCCTCTAGTGGCAATGAGATGCAGAGAATGGGAGTTTGAGATGGGGGTTTGTGGGTAAATGTAGTTCAGAGGTGCTGGTGTGCTACCTCCTTTTAAATCTCACCACAGAAAGTGTGATGTAATGTGTGCACATACGACCCATCCAGGTTAAAAAAAAAAAAAAAAAAAAAAAGTGCTAGGACACATTCTCAGAAGGAAAAAGTAAAATTTTCTGGAGGTGTATTAAAAACAAAGGCAATGCGATACAAATGTGTGAAGTGTAAACGCATATTTATCGCGTATTCAATAAAAAAAGATTGATTTCTGCTTAAATGCATCAGGAAAAGGAGACTTCCAAGTTTTAAAACCGTCTATAGACTGAATCAAGTTTCTCTTAAGAGGTCATGGTTGTCATTTTTTTTTTCCCAGGTTTGAGTCTGCGTGCCGTGTGGGTATTTATGATGCATGCTGGATATTTCCTGTTCTCTGCAGTCCTGCTGTCCTTCTTACAGTGTCCCACATTTTCCCGTGTCTCTCTGCTCATCACTGTGCCCGTCAACGCCATCGCTGAGGTCAATCAGCAGGCCGCTTTCGACCTGGTCACGCTCTCTCTGCTCCTCTTTACACTCTCACTGGGTTAGTTGCTGTGTGTGTGTGGATTTATTTGTTTATTTTCTTTCATGTTTTGTATCGGAGTCCAATACAGTAACTGCGTTCTCTTGTTTCCCAGCACGTTGGTTTGTGCTGCAGCTGTTGTGGGCCCTGTCTAACCTGAAGGGCCAAAAGTGCAGTGATGGTGTTCATGCTGCTCTTCTGGCTCCACCTGTTGAGAGGACTCCTGAAAAATCCCCAAACACGGCATACAGTCCGGCGACTTTCTCAACACCTCTAGAGTGAGTCTTTGCATAAGGGATGACTACTTTAACCCCTTATGTCCTATTAAGGAATAGAGGCCCATAAATACAGGCCACTTCTTTATAGCAAACATTAAGTATAGATGTTATTACTATAATAGAACACAAAGCGGAAGATAATGATCGTTTAATGTAACAGACAGACCAAGAGAATCCCGACCACCCAGAGAGCATGACCAGTGTTTTTTAAATGTATAAATCTGAATAAACCACTGGATTTGTAGATCATTTCTCATCTAGTCTAACTACATGTCTATTTTAGAGGAGAGCTGGACTGTGGTTTGGAGTCAGAGGTGCCATATCTAGGTCAAGACAGCTTTATGACAGGTGTGTTCTTGTCACACATGTACAAGTGTACATTTTGTGTACGCACACATGTACTGGAGTGCTCTATAGCATACATGTTCATAGATTTGGCATTTTATTGTGTGCTTATTCTTTTATTCTGCATGGTGTAGGTGACCCATGTATGGTGGCTTTATCTCCGTCCCGCGCTTATGGTCCACCCAGACATGGGCGACTATCTGTTGGCACCCCTAGCCATTCTACACCCAGACTGAAGAGTCGACATAGCCTTGGAGGAGTGAGTAGAAAACCCAATGCACACATGAACACACAAGTAGATCTTTGTAGTTGACAACTAGATCAGCTACATCTTTTCATAAAGAGGAAAAGTGCCATTGTGCAACTTTTAATAAGTCTTTTTAAAGCTAACACTGGACCTCACTTATCAAGCTGGATTGTTATGGATTTATTCATGAATCATTTGTAGGAGTCCTGTAAGTTCATAATATTTGTGTTCTACAA
>JAOUWY010000015.1:16985839-17001368 GCA_025728095.1 Prietella phreatophila | reverse complement strand
CTCGCGCGCGCGCACACACACACACACACACACACACACACACACACACACACACACACACACACACACACACACACGCACCTTATCATTATTATCATGAGACATTTAGTGAAGAGTGTTGCAAAAGTAGGCCTAGGACGTGCTATAATCAATCAGTACATTTACATGGACAACAATAATCCAATATTAACCCGATTGAGACAATACTCTGATTAGAATCTTGACTTTCCCCTTGGGGATCAATAAAGTATCTATCTATCTAGCTTAAGAAACTAACATGTAAACAGAAATTATTTTTATTACCTTAATCCGACTAAAGTCATACTCAAAGTAAACACAAATCGAATTAAGACATGTTTAGTATTCCTGTTTTAACTGCATTATCAAAGTGCATTACAGACATGTAAACACCTTAATCACACTATTAAAGTCATTTGGGAGTTTTCAGTGCATTTTGCGACAGGACACATGGCACATGACAGTGCTCAACTGTTTTATGGCAAACAAGAGAGCATGGCTGCGTCCCAAACCGCGTACTTACCTACTATAGAGTAGTAGTAGACGAAATACATGTATCTCAGCTGCTATACAGTAGGTGAGTACGCGGTTTGGGATGCAGCCCACAGCTTCAAGCAGCCATCTGTTTGCACGTACAACATGACAAATAATTAACTGCACTTGAAGCTTTTGTAAAAATAAAAACACCTAAATCCGTCTATGGGACCATAATGAAGACGAACTGTATATTGATGCGTGGAATTCTGAAGGGGACGACGTGGAGCGGTGACGTAATAACGTGTGCTGATAATCGCTTTATGTTCTATAACATGTAAAACGGGAACATGTCAGCGACTCATGTAAATACCTTAATCACAGTATTGTCTAACTCAGAATAAGGACAATAATTAGATTATTGCTTTCCATGTAAACGTAGTCAATCTGTCTTCACACAGGAATATCCATCCATCCATCTTCTACCGCTTACTCCTTGTTCAGGGTCGCGGGGAACCTGGAGCTTATCCCAGGGAGCATCGGGCACAACGCAAGGTACACCCTGGACAGGGTGCCAGTCCATCGCAGGGCACAATCGTATACACACTCACACACCCATTCGTACTTTACAGACAATTTAGACACGCCCATCAACCTTCCATACATGTCTTTGGACTGGGGGAGGAAACCGGAGTACCCGGAGGAAACCCCCGTAGCACGGGGAGAACATGCAAACTCCGCACACGCGGCCCCGGCGGGAATCGAACCCCGGACCCTGGAGGTGTGACACAGGAATATATTTTTTGAAATTATTTATGACTTCATATTCACTTCTTATATGCTGTCCCTTGCATACAATTGTTTTATACACCATTTGTAGTGCACTACATGCAGTGCATGCTGTTTAAATTCAGCCACAGTAATCAAATGTAATCAAATCCAACATACATTTTTCTGTGGATCTTGCCATGTGTAAAATGAAAACATCTCCACTGATTCAAACCTGTTTTTTGATACGGTCAAAGTGCCAATAGAGGGCCTTGTAGTACACTGATGTACTATTCTGCCCACTTTGTTTATTGGTATAAACAAATAAATTATTTTATTGCCACAAGTCTGTTATAAGATTAGTCAGGACACTGTTGGGTTTCTGTGTGTAGATTATCATGAGTCTGTAAAGCTTTTATGATAATAAAACACCGTATAAAACTGCCACAAGAAAATTATACCTAAACTTAGTAGGCCAGGTAAACAAAAATACTTATAAATGGAAAAACTGCAAATTGTTAAAGCCATGAGTGTCTACTTTCATATGAGCCATAAACCACTACTGTGGAGTGTGTCATCACAATTAAATTAAATTCTGAACACGATCGCCCCAAAACAGGCCTAAATTAAATTTTTTGGCCTCTGGTGAATAGAGTTAATTTTTTAGTGCTAATTCTTCTTCACTTGCATTCAAACATCTGACTGTTTTACCTGGAAATCCAGCTAACATCCCTCATTTCTTTTTAACAAAACGGTGGTTTTTACTGGTCTCATGAGTATGTTCTTGCTCTGTGGTCATACTGTAACGGTGTATATTGCATACTCGGACACACACAAGTCTACAGCCTGAGACACTGTTAATGTTTGTGAGTAAATCAGTTTGAACAGCACTGTTATTAACCACTTTTAGGCTGTTCTGATGGCACAGCCATTCACCTACATTAATTTATTCTGGGAACTCAAATGATTATGATTAATTCAGATAAAGCAGAAACGCAGTGATCAATAGCCGCAAGGAGCCAAACTGTCCTTTTTGACAAACTATTTGGACAAAGTAATAGCCGGCTAGCCAGTTTAGAGAGATTTATATTTCTAATAGGATTAAAGGGTGAAAATGATGCTTTTTAAAAGTTTATTTTTGTTTATTGGGTGTATTAGAATAGGTTAACATGCTTTCATGTTAAAAAAAAACTACAAACAATATTTTTAACTGTACATTATTGCAGTAGCTCTATTCCCAGGCTGCCTGAAATGCTCCGAACATGTTCCGGTTTCTTCAAAGCCCCTCCTTCCGAAAAACCCAGAGTGCTCTGATTGGCTAGCTGAACCATTTATTTTAATTGGCCAAAAACCTCAAGCGTGTGTCGGAAATGTAATGCCCCTTACCGTAACGGCGAGCTTCAGCTTTTAAGACTTCTAAAGCATTTCTAAGCCTCTAAGCAACACAGTTAATAATGTTTTCAGTTTTACCCTATCAGTTCAAGCCCGAGTCAGATTCAGAAAATGCACATGATCAAGCAGATCAATCGGAACTAACTTTGCAAGCACGACGTGAGCAGAATGTTTCAGAAAGTTTTTTTTGTAACTCTCTTACCTTTCAGATACATGTTACCTTTGAAATCGACAGGCAGAACGACACAGAATACAGACAGGTACCTGTGTGACGAGAATGTACGTTTATAGGTAAAAAAATACCCACAGCTGAATATCAAATCTACACAATACTCAAAACACAATAACTTTAGCTAGAAGATTATCAGAGCTCTATAACTGAGCTCTGGGGCACAACACAAAACTCTGCATTTGGACAGTCGATATTAGATACTTCATAAAATAATCAAACACACATTCTTTCTGATTGACATTCTGTCAAACACATGTTCTGATTCAGCAGCACAAGATTGTCCCAGCAAAGTGGGAAATTTTTCAGGAGCAGCCTTCGTGTATAGCCTGTGTTCTCGCCCAGGTTCAGGAAGCTGTCCTCCGTAAAATGCACTGTGCACAAGCAAACTTTTGGGTTATACTGCTCAGGAACAGTGTTCTAAATAAACAGTAACCACCGATTCCTAATTTCACCCGTTTTCAAAAGGCCAAACAAAGGGGTTTTGCTTTCGCATCGAAACACACAGCGTCTCCACGACATGCCACCAACACAATTCACTGAAGCCTCAGCTTCTTCCTTCGCACCTGCCTTTGGGTGGGATTATGCTAATACTTCAAATAGTGACGTAGACGTTTGCGGAATTATCTGGACGTTTTATGCAGGTCTGGAGCAATGTTCTCTGTTAGATAGAATAAATCCCTTTGTGGGAGACTATGAGCTTTCAGATCTTATACATTCACAAACAACTACATTACACACTAAAGGAGAAGGAAAACATTAAAAAGCATCATATGACCCCTTTTAGAACATTAACTAAACTGAGATGTGGCACAGCTGACTTCAGTTGTTCACTATAAAGTTGTTGTTTTTTCCATGCATTGTTTTCTGGATTGTGTTCGATTTCAATTTTTCGAACTTTGCTTGGTTTAACTTTAAGTCTTTCAGTCCTCTTTAGATGACGAGTGTGTGTATAGTGGTATATGCCACTCAGATTTTTTAAAATATTGGTAAATTGTGGCTGTAGTTCTCACTCTGTCAGTGATGAGTGCTAATTATGAAATATGTGTTCATTTCACTTCCTTTCTTTTAATCCCCAGGAGATTAAATGACCCATCCATAGTGACTCCGTGTTCCAGGGATGACCGAGGCTACACTCCTCTTCATGTTGCTGCTATATGTGGTTAGCTGTCTTCTCATGTGCTTTAACTCACTGTCGTACTTTAAGTATGAAATAGTACATTACAAGTCTGACTCTCCTAATCAGTATTAGTGAGTAAAGTTCAATGATTCAGTTTCAGGTTTGTTTCTCAGTCTGTTACACATGCATCTAAACCTCTGTGGCTGGAGCGTTTTAGCTGACGTGTAGAATGTGTGTGCGTATGAATAGGTCAGTCTCTGCTGGTTGACCTGTTGGTGTCAAAGGGAGCCGCAGTGAATGCCACAGACTACCACGGCCTCACAGCTCTGCACCTCAGCTGCCAGAAGGGCTATCAGGGTGTCACGGTTAGTGTCTTGTCTCAGTATACCTATTCACAGCCTGATACATGTCATGTCATACTCCACATAAGCAACTAAAAAAAAAAAACCCTCATTGATATGGAGAGATGTTTATTTAGCATTTTTGGATAAAGTCTCCATTGTCAGCCATCACTAATAGTCAGAGGTAAACCTGTTCCTAAGACACATGAAAGTATTCAGGACAGAGGACTTTTTCTTGATAACAAGCTGCAGTTCTTTTCTTGTCTTTTTAACTTCGAGAGAGAGAGCAAAAAGAGAGGCAAGCGAGGGAATGATTGTTTTTATAGCTGCTGTAATGTAAGTGATAACAGGAACTGACTTGTTTTGTGGATGTTAAACAACTTTAAATGTAACTATACACTCCTGGGCAAAGAAAAGGCAAAATATTAAGCTTTTAATGGTCTTAACAACAACTCATTGGTCAGAAAATGAGCAAGAATTAAACCGATGCACCCCTGAGGCCTCCTGTGCCACTGTGTGCTCATTTATTTGACTGCATTGAACTGTTTGGAGGAAAAGCTAGAAACAGGGAAGTTCACTCATATACCCTTGTACGCAAAGGTAAAATCATGATGACGATTCTAATGTTTGATGTACAATTCAAACATTTACAAAATTAATATGAAGTAAAAAATGAATAGAAAAATAAAAACAAAAAGGAAGTTTACCCACAAAGGTTTAAAGAAATCAAAATTAAATGATATACAAATAGATAAAGTAACATAATATGGGATAATTCTTGCTAATTTCCTGACCATTGATTTGGTGTATAAACAGATAAAAGGTACAATGTGGTCATTCTTTAATAAGTAGTTGTTAGTGTTGGCAAATTGCTGTGGTATAAGTGCAGGGATAAAATGCTTTAGGACATGCTGTTAATGGAAAATAATAATCTTCGCGATGGTAATGGCATCACACCACACTGTCACTGATTATTTTCTTTTATCAGCACACTCTGTTGTGTTTTAAATACATGCTGAAAATGTGATATTAGGTGTATTGTTATTCACTAAACGATTCAGAAACACTGAGTTGTCTTTTGAGATTGCGGTCTCTTGATCACTTTTCTTATCTGTAGCTGCTGCTGTTGCACTATAAAGCAAACCCAGATGCTCAGGACAACAGTGGGAACACCCCTCTTCACCTGGCTTGCATGTACGGGCATGAGGATGTAAGTGACTCGGACTCTGTTCATGCAGTTCCTTAAAGACTGCGGTTGTGGTCATAAGTTTACATACGGTAATTCATTTTTTAATTAGTCCTGCCCTGAATAAGCTATTTGACATAACAGATGTTTAAATATAGTCCACAAGACACAATAATAACTGAATTTACACACCCGTGATGCTTAATACTGTGTGGTGTTGTTACCTGGATGATCAGCAACTGTGTTTATGTTTTGTGAGAGTTGTTCATCAGTCCCAAATCCTCCAGGTCCTGCACATTCTTTGTTTTTCCAGCATCTTCAGCATATTTGACCCCCTTTCCAACAGCGACTATGTGATGTTGAGATCCATTTTTTCACACTGAGGACAATTGAGGAACTTGTACATTAGTGCATAACTATTACAAAAGGTGCAAACATTCACTGATGCTCAAGAGGACAACATGATACATTAAGAGCCAAAGGGTGTAAACTTTTGTACAGGTTGATTGGCGCAAATTGTTATTATTTTGTCTCATGGGAAATGTGTAAATATCCCCACGTAGCTTCTAAAGGGCAGTACTGAATGAAAAACAACAAAATCATCCATCCATCCATCCATTCATTTTCTGTACCGCTTAACCTACACAGTGTCGCGGGGTAAACAAAATAATAATTACCCCTTAATTATCCCTCTTTATTTATTTATTATTATTTTTTAAAATTATTAACATTTTGCAGATTCTGCAAGGCGTATGTAAACTTCTGACCTCAACTGTATGTCATCATGAAATCACAGATATGTACTAAAATACAGAGAATCCCCACATGACCCTCATGTTAACCCATACCTAAGTGTGTGTGTGTGTATTGTTTGTGTTTCATTTCAGTGTGTAAAGGCCCTGGTTTACTACGACCTGCACACATGCCAGCTGAATGTGCAGAATGATAAGGGGGATTCGGCACTGCACATCTCATCCCGTTGGGGTTATGAAGGCATCATGGAGGTGCTGCTGGAGAACGGCGCCTCCACTCTCCTCCATAACAAGGCCAATCAGAGCCCACTCCACTGCGCACTCAACTCCAGGGTCAGTGCACCACTCAATTTAGCACTACACACAACATTCAAACATTATAAACACCTGAAATACACAAATCTGCCCTCGTGAGAAATGGTATATTTGAAGAGAAAATTCTTGTATGAAAGTGATAACCATATCTGATAGCATTTCATATACAATCGCTGGCCGCTTTATTAGGCACCCCTGCTCGTTTTTTTGCAAGCGGCCAATCATGTTGCAGCAGCGTGATACATATAATCATGCAGATACAGAGTCAAGTAAAGCACTTCGGTTAATGTTCACATCAGAATTGGGGGGGGCGGTTTGATCTGCTTGGATTGTTGCTGCGAGACAGTCTGTTTTGAGTATTTCAGAAACTGCTGATCTCTACAGAATTTCGTTAACAGTCGTCTCTAGTGTTTATACAGAATGGTCTGAAAAACAAAAAACATCCAGTGATTGACAGTTCTGTGAGAAGAAACACCTTGTTGTTGAGAGACAGGTCAGAGGAGAATGACAGGAAGGCTACATTAACATGAGTAATCACTCTTTACAACCGTGGTGAACAGAAAGGCATCGCAGAATGTACAACACATCATACCATGAAGCAGATGGGTTACAACAGCAGAATCACATCAGGTTCCACTCCTGTCAGCCAATAACAGTGATCGGAGGCTACAGTGGGCTCATCCAAACAATCAGTTGTGTGGGCGACCTGATGGACAGCTATTGTAGCTACGACTCCACATGTTGTGTGTTCTGATGTGTGATGTGAACATCAGCTCTTGACCTGTATCTGTACGAGTTTATGCATTGTGCCGGTAGACAAGCAGTTCTTTGGATGGATTTCATTTCTGTATTTATAGTGAATATAAATGTGAACCTTCCTGATCATGTGCTGTTCTACTTAAGCAGTTGTTTTTCTTCATGTTTTAGATTCTGTCCTTACTGGAGCGCACATATGATAGTGCCAGTAAAAAGGTAAATGGTTTTGAATATTAATAATAATAATAAAATGTATTTCTATTGCATCTTTCATACATTAAAATGCAACCCAAATGCTTTACATAGAAAAAAGGCAAACAACAACAGCAGAAAATAGGGAAAATACAAATGTAATAAAGTCTAAAAAGAAATCATTGGAAAAATTATAATACCCATAAAATAAATATGTAATAACGAGTAAATAGTAATAGTTAATAGAAATGAAATAAAAATGTTTACAAATGTCATAATACGGCAAATACAAACTTGGAGAAAAACATATATAAAACATAAGTAAAAAGATATGATTTGTGCTGCTTTTTAAAATTGCTATGTGAAGATTACTGTATGTTATGTCTAGTGACACTACAGAGAAACTGAATGAAAATGACTGAGTGGTGCAACACAGATAATCGTTAAAATTATGGGTTTAAAAAAAACATTTTTTTTAATCTGCTTTCTCAGGTTCCCAGTCATTCTCCACAGCCAGCTGACCACGGCAGTAGACGTACCTCTGTGTCCAGTACGTCCTCGTTCATCTCTGTGGAGGCCAATTCCGAGAGTGAGCGCACTCACCTAAAGGAGGTGAGACTAGCGCCCTCTGGGGTGTGACAAAGGGTTTTACATTTCGCCTCCATGCTGAATGGGTTTTGGCTGTGGCCTGAGACTTCTGTGTCTAATGGCAGGTGGAGAAATTACTGCGGGCAGTGGCAGATGGAGATGTGGAAATGGTGAGCAGTTATTGCACTAATATGATTGCAAACAAATGCCATAAGTCACACTTTTCCCTTTTACTCGGACACAGTGCCAGAGCCAGGGCTTGTTCAGAGAACTCGCAGCCTTTGTTTTAAGAACCAGAGCATGTTTCCACCTCTTTAAGAGTAAAAAATAACCATGGAGGAACTATTTTCAAAAAGTGATGGAATGACCTCAATGCCATTTTGTTGTATCCAAGCTGATTTTTTTCCAGCCTAGAACTGCCTTTTTTGTAGTGATAAATGGGCTTTATTTGAAGCAGTTTGTTGCTGGGAAATAACGTGGCGAAGGTTTCAATACTAAAAGAGCCTTCGGGACTTTTGCTTTTTTTCACGTTGCATACACTGCAAAAACTGACATCTTACTGACTGAAAATATCTTGAATACAGTCACAGTTATCTAGTATTATAAGATTACCATAAACCAAATATAATAATATTATTAAACCTATTTTGAGACATTTTTACTAATTTCAAGCTTCACATTTTCTAATTCTATTGGCAGACAATTCTGCTCATTTGAAGCATTTATTTCTAGAACGAAGCAAAATGATCTGCCAATAGAATAAGTAAATGTGAAGCTTAAGATGAGTAAATAATGTCTTTAAATAAGTTGAATAATCTTGTATTTGGATTATGGTAATCTCATAATAGGAGACACTAGATAAGTTTGACTGTATTCAAGATATTTTCACTTTGTCAGGTTTTGCAGTGTGTATAAACATTGTGTGTGTGTGTGTGTGTCCTGTTTCAGGTGCGCTACCTGTTGGAGTGGTTAGATGATGCGCCAGAGAATGAAGAGAAAGCTGAATTGGCTGAAAAAACAGAACTGTGCCATCCTTTGTGCCAGTGTCCAAAGTGTGAACCCACACAAAAGGTTCACACATTTTACTAGATATTATACACCTTATCAGTTATTGCCTTATTGAATTATTATTTACTTATTAGCGTTAAGTTATATTGATATCGATTGTTTTTAATACAAGACACAGCAAAGATGAGTTATTATCGGGGTAATACTTCTTGTTTTCAGTATTTCACCACTCCACCCTATTTTTGCGGGTTTGTGTGTGTCTTTAGAGGTTATGTGTCCTGCAGCTGGACAGTTTGGGAGTCAACAGCAGCAGTGCAGATGGTTTCACGCCACTGCACGTGGCAGCACTGCACGGACACACGGTGTTCGTCTCTTTGTTCATCCGTCACGGTGCCAACATCAACACCTGTAATGGCCAGAATGCCACTCCACTCCATCTGGCCTGCCAGAATAGCCACACACAGGTGCTGCTGCACTGCTAACACTGCTCCATATAAGACTTGTGAATACCTTTTCACATGGTTCGTTTTTCTTTGACGTTTAAACAGCAAGCAATTACATAACAAAGTCTATTCTTTTCTTACTGGAAACCCAAACTAGAGCTACGCACATTACTGTTCTTTTGAATTCTCTGCCTGCCCACTACAACAGATGTTTTTTAATCCCATTGTTCACAAAACGAGGTCAGTAAGGGCGCTGGTGATTTTTACAAAAAATTCTTTTTCATTTTGTTAGTGATCTAAAATTCACAACCAGCAATTATCAGAGTTATTACAGTTGTTAGGATTGTATATTAGCCTGTTTGACTGGTCACGTGAATGGATTAAATCCAATCCTCAGTAACTCAAAAAAACCAACAAACAAAAAAACCCCTAATCCTGTAATTAAGGTTATTTGAATCCAATACCAGTTTAAATGTGTTCTGTGAAGGAAAAGTCAATGAAAGATGGGTAAAAGGCCCTCTGGCTTTGATAAATAGCCAACATATTATCGTACACATTTAAATAATTAACCTAATACTTGAATAGTTTGAATTATGTTCATGAATAAAATCTGTACTGAAGGTGTCATTAGAATTTATTTTACACTTAAAAGGGTCATTGTTCTGAATATATTTTGAGAAACCCTGAACCCTGTTCTAATTGACTTTGTTGGTGCAGTTCTCTCCACATAGAGCATAAACAAGTAATTTAAACCCTGCAAAGATTTTTATTTATTTTATTTTTTAATGAACAATTTCATTTGCAACATTTAATCTGCTTGCTCAGGGTCAAAACAAGCCAAGAGGGGCCAAATGTGAATAAAACCTTAAGGACTTGTAAACGCAAAAAGGAAATTTGCTTCCAGCAGCAGCTAATTTTTCTTCGTGCTGAGGTCACCTAGGTTATCTTTAACCCTGCAAATTTAGAAACATGGATTCCATGAGCCAGTAGGAAATAAGCGGTTGTGCTGGGGTGTTTGAGAAACTAATCATTATTATGTAGCACTCACACTGGCTAGGTGTTAACGTTCGATGTCCAAGGATCTTTATTTCTCCCTGCCTGCTCTTGCTGACATGGAGGTGAACCCATCCTGCACTTTTTGTTGGTTCCTGTGGGTTATAGAGGACCCTTTGACTGATTTCAGGAAGCCTTCACATCGATTACAATCCCAGGGCACAGACAATAGGGCAAATGCTTTTCTGTTGTGCCACTTGGCTGCCCTGTGTTACTCTTCAGTGCACAAAGTTGAACAGTTTGGTGACTTTAATGCATACATGTTTTTCTTCTTTTGATATGGTGTGTAGCCCTGATCTTGGGTTAAGCTTGTAGTCTTGAGCACCCAAGCTAGTAAAAGCTAACCTAGCAAACCTATTCTTCTGTGATGAATGCAAATTTTGCGGGTTGTTTAACATAACCATATATACAGTATCTCACAAAATTTGGGACATTTTCACTTAGGGGTGTACTCACTTTTGTTGCCAGCGGTTTAGACGTTAATGGCTGTGTGTTGTTATTTTGAGGGGACAGCAAATTTACACTGTTACACAAGCTGTACTCACTACTTTACATTGTAGCAAAGTGTCATTTCTTCAGTGTTGTCACATGAAAAGTTATCAAATTTTACAAAAATGTGAGGGGTGTACTCACTTGTCTGAGATACTTATGTATAAAATGCAGAAACTGATGCAGTGAATGTCAGTCATTTACATGTACTGATAACACATTGCTATTAAAACATAATTCAGTTAAGATTTGACACTGAATTACAGTACCACATCCTTCTACAGCCCTTCCTTCCCTTATTTCTGTAGGTGGTGAGCTCTCTGGTGGAGTGCAATGCCAAGCTAAATAAAAAGGATCAGTTTGGGAACACTCCATTGATCCAAGCCTGTTTAAAGGGACATGAGGAAACAGTAGCAGTGCTAATGGAGGTACCGTCAGCAATTCACTCCGCTCTCACAATACATGATGTAGTATTGCCTATATATTTATTGCTTGACGAAGCCATGTAACCAAGCATGGGACAGAAAGTAAAACGGGACTGAAGATAATTGTTTTGTCCTCCTGTAGAGTGGTGCCTCATTGAACTTGGCCAATAATCAGGGTAACACGGCTCTACACGAGGCAGTGAGAGGAGGACACCAGACTCTGGTGGAACGACTGCTACAGGCTGGGGCTCTCACACACCTCAGGAACAAGAGACAGTACACTGCACTGGACTGTGCTCAGGAGATTGTATGCAGGCTAACATTCATAACCTTTCCTCCTCACAGTAATCGGAGCACTGCCGCCTTTCTACTTTGTTGACATCCAAGTTAAAAAAACCAGTAGCATTTTGTCACTTTAAACTATTTGCATACAATCGTTCTTTTTAAATGGCAAAAAACCCCAACGTTTTTGCTTTGCAGAACACACCGATTCTTAGGATTCTACAGAATGCCTCTGCATGCAGTCTTGAAGCTGATTCAATCAAACAGTTCTGCATAGCCCAAAGACATCTAGGAAAAAGTGAGAGGTGTGTTTATGTACTGATTTATTGTCCATGAATGTGCATAATGTTCCAGCACAGGGCTTCGTAGAGAGAGCACGTTCAACAGCTGTCCTGAACCGCAAAACCGATTTTCATTATCCCAACATCCTCACTGAGTCCTAGATACATTGCAAAATAGATTCAGCAAAAATATTTAACCTTTTAAAAATCTGACTAAATCATTAACATAATGTTATGTATTATGGACAGAGTACAGCAGATGAATAAATCGCAAGACAGTACCATCCTTCCCTCCACCGACTCTCCAAATATGGTAACTATCTTTTTTTCTTCTTCTAAAACGCACCACAGTAGCCATGTTTCCATCCACATATTTTTATGCGAATTTTGGGATATCGCATTAAAAAACTCATTTTGTTAGTCGATAAGAACACATGCGCATGAACTACGATGGAAACGCATTTACTGAATACATTCCTCGATGCACATCAGAAAAGTCGTGTGACTTTGCCTCAACAAATCATGTGATTGGATAATTGGCTGATTTGATTGGATATTCAGCACATGTGGCCAACTTATTCAGCTCTATGGCAATGCATTTTTCTGTGGGAACGCGGTGGGTCACATAACTGGACTAAACAGCGGACCATCACATATGTTGTTCTTGTCATTTTGAAATGCCTGAGCCAAAGTCTGTCATGGAAATGATTTGGTCAAATTACCTCCCAGGACTGTAACACACATCCGCCTCCAATCACAAGATTGTATGCTCTGAAGCGTAAGAAATGTACTGTATTTGAAAAAGAGCCACAGTGACCCCCCGTTGCAACAACTTTCATTTGTATTGATGCTTTGAGCCAGTTTCCCCGGAAGTGACAATTTCGTACTCTTGAACGCATGGGATGGAAACGGTGCTTTATTCGCAAATGTTTTATGCGATATTCCAATTTTTCCCCAAAGTTAAATTCGCAACCTGGATGAAAACATGGCTGCAGTTGACCTTATATTTGTTCTTAATGTTGATGGTTTTTGTCATGTGTGGATCATAGGATTTAGATGACACGAGTTATAGAAGGCAACTACGGCGTGGAGAGACTATTGATGGTTGCAACCTCTTCGTCCATCCTCCTGAAAATTCGCACTCCTTCAAACAGGCCACACTGAACCAGGCCAGAAGCTTATGCCGCAGTCACACCATACACAAAGACCTGACCACATGGTGTAGTTCCACTACAGTCAAAATGACCGACGATAAAGCTAATGACCATCCTGCTAACCGCTCACCTGAACCTGAGCAGGTTCTTGGGAAGGCTGACGAGAGCACGCAGGACAGCTTGGAGAAGGAGGAGGAGCATGAGGAGGAGCAGGATCAACAGGGGCAAAAACTTGTCTTGGGTTTCCACAGAGATGGATAATATTGTGCTCTGAGGACCTCAGAGACCGTTTCAAACATGATGAAACAAGATCACTAGAAGCTATGCATTTAGCTGTTCTTTTGAACATTTAACCGACCAGGTTTAATGTCCTTGCTTCAGTCGGTGATACTAAACCCACCCCAGCCACTGACGCGAATGACACGATGCTTTAGCTCAAACCCGAACTGCTTTTAAGCAGTCTAAAGCTTCAGCTTTAATTCAGTGAACTGACTATGACTATGACACAACTTAAATAAAACTGCTAGGGTTTGAGAGACTGCGAGGATTAATGTATGAACTCTTGAAAGGCTTGCTTAATGTTACACTTATTATTTGTAATATAAAGGGAGATGAAGGTATATTTCCAGGACTAAAACGATCCAAGGGTAACACAAAATGAAATGCTGACAAAAACTGTACATTTCAAAGTCCCAGATCCTACATTTGTTTGTGTTCAATCCTTTCTGCTGAAGTCCACATATAACATTGTGTGGCTTTATGTGGATAAAAAAATATTTCCTTGATGGCGCCCTTAAAACTTTCAAGTGAATCCAGCCTACAGTTTTATTTGACCAGCACTTTTACCAGCATAGTTTTATTTTCTAGCATCATAAAAAGGGATAATTGGGCATAATTTTTACTGTTTCCAACATGGTCTAGTTTCTTTTCACTCTTCAATATTGACTTATGTAGCCACTACTATGTTACATCAGCTTAGGCGATACAGTACAGAAGCATAAAGCTGATTTTATGTTTAACTGCATGAGTGAACACATTTCTCAGTGAGCTTTGTAAGATTTTTGACATTTCTTTTGACTTGACTGGTTTGATTTCAAATACTACTCGGGTAGTATAGCAGTAGATTTTTTTTTTCTTTCATCTTGATTTGATTGAGTTATTTTAAGTTATTAAAAAAAATGTGGAATGTAGATATAAAAATAAATGCAGCTATTATTTTAGATGCCAAGGACTTTCTTCTTTCTTCATGTTCTTAATTCAATTAATCGCATCCTTCCTTGATACAGCCACAAAGTATACATTAGACAGTATTCTGGACCAGTACTGCGTTTTAGGCATGCACTTTACTCCTTAAAATACATACACACAGTTCTAACTGGAGATTTTCAGACTGTTGACATGTTTGGTATACCTGTTCATGAAGACTAATCCTGACATGGAACAGTTTCATTGTGGTTTTCAGTTTTAGGTCTAACGTGAACTAGTGACATTTTCCTCACGTTTGAAATTCGTCGCCAAACGCAACTGAACTTTCTGGGTTGTAGCATCTGTACAGCTCTAATCTGGAAAAAGAACTAGTATTTTTGTACACGTCCCTTTAAGTGTTATTCATGTAATAATGCAGTGAATGTGCCTTATTTAAACGGGGTCAGAATAAACTATGATGAAGTCATAAATCAATGTTTTTCAGTGATGAATAAAAAAAAAAGAAATTGGATCAGTGTTGGTGACCACTGTTTTAATTCAATTCATGTCTTATCCTCATCTTACCTCACTCAGCAGTATTTCCAATTACTGTACAGTTATATTACAAGTAATAAGTAATATTATTAAATGTTGTTTATTCTTTTTTTTCTTCTCCTACAAACAAGGAGAAATCGCTTGTATATTTAAAATATAATGCCAGTAATTTTGTTAACAAGTCTTTGGTACCCATCACTTCTAACGCAAGTTCCGCTTGACCTCTTGATTAACACGACTATTGAGCTTTTATTCCACCATAAATGTGGTTTCTCAAATATTACACTGAGAACACTGGGAAAATCAAGGAAGGAAAGAAGATGGACCCTTAAAATGAACCACAATGTTTTGTACCAGATCTCACTTTTTACATCATGTAATCTGTGATCAAATTTGATCTTGTGCAAAATACAAGCCACAGTCTTTGGTATTGTGCATCCATCCATTTTCCACACCTCTTATCCTACACAGGGTCGCAGCGAGTCTGGAGCCTATCCCAGGGGACTCGGGGCACGAGACGAGG
>JAOUWY010000015.1:16930023-16949330 GCA_025728095.1 Prietella phreatophila | reverse complement strand
CCAACAAGAAGGACATGTTGTCATGATAAATGCATTCTTGTCTTGGTTGTACGTTCGGGATGCACGTGATGTGGATTGAACCGATGGTTGTGACGTGCCGCAGCCTCAACTCTTATGTGATACGTGCAGTGTAAATTCAGGGTTAGCTGTGAGAAAGTAGGTCGAGAAACGAGCTAGCAATATTAGTGTGTCTATTAAAACAGAAATGAAATCGATCACCCTGCTGCAGTGGCAGGTGCAGTCCCCACAGACTTGCTTGCAAAAGTGCTGTTGGAGGAAAAAAATGGAAATAATTAGAAATAGTCAATCAGTGCCACTGTTACCACCGAATTATGCTATGTTCGGATATTCAAACCTTTTTTTATTTTTCTTTCTTTCTTTTTTATTTATTTATTTATTCTTTTACAACAAAATATCATGCTGAATTTTTTTGTAGCTTTTTTTGTTGTCGAAAACTACTGCCTTCTTTAATTGAGGCTGCATGTTAAGGCTATGTAATGAATGATGTCTGTGATTTAATCTACTCTTAAAAGCAGCATGTAGAATGTACTGAAGGTTTTGTAATAAGATGCATGGTTTGATCT
Source organism: Prietella phreatophila (assembly GCA_025728095.1). NCBI lineage: Eukaryota > Metazoa > Chordata > Actinopteri > Siluriformes > Ictaluridae > Prietella > Prietella phreatophila. Next base: position 16,948,746 of record JAOUWY010000015.1, on the reverse strand, counting down.
TACAGATGCAAAAAAGATTAAGAGAATGACTCTCAAATGTCAGACTTTAGAGTTTCATAGACTATACAATTTAGGTACCAGTTTCACAAAAATATCATTATAAAAGGCACAGGTACAGAAGAATAAACACTTTCAAACTCATTCTGAAACCCAGGTTCTATAAATATTCAAATTAGAAGCGCCACCACTTCTCCCCACACCATTCACTTCCTATGGTAAACTGTTGTTACGTGGCCTGAATTTGCATACTTGAACATGATATACCTATACACTCTTTTGATGCTGCAGTATCAAGTCCCTGTTATTTTTTTTTTTTTTTTCTAAAAGAAAACTTCCATCCGTGTTAAAAAAAAAAAAAAAAAAAAAAAAAAAAAAAAGGTGTGTATGAGTGTGTGTGTGTGTGTGTGTGTGTGTGTAAGGACTTTCTGGCTGGTGAAGCTGGTGTATCAGGCCTCTTGTTTTGAAAGTGACGGCTCAGTGAGATGTAACATGTGGTCCCCTCAGCGTGTGGTCGGCCTCATTTCTGGAGTCGAGCCAGATGCACTGTTTAGCATTATTACTCCTGCTGAAGCTCGGCCAGAATCCCTCCACTCCCAGCTGATAGCGCTTATCAATATTTTACTCTAACAGTGGGACAATTCAGGCTCACACAGGTGAAACAGTGCCTGGCTTGCTTTGTGTCGTACATGCTATACATATCAAGAAAAAATGTTATCTATATAATATATAAAGTCCTTTCACTGTACATAGAAACAATTAAAGAGTGGTTCTAGTTTACCTAGGGCTGAAGAGTTCTTTAAAACCATGTTGTTTAAGTGGTGAGGTAGTAATGTTAAAATAAAATATACTTTTACAATAATTCAGTCCATAAAGGATTCCGCAGAGCTTATTTTGTTGTCATTGTTGCGGCCAAAAATGCTTCATTTTGTGACATCCTTTTTCAAAATTTGAGATGAGGTGTTTTTTTTTTTGCATAAAACTGTTTGAATTGGCAAAATTACAATTGCACAAAATTGTTTTGCAGTGATGTTTGTTGGTAAATGAGACCTTTTTAGAAGTACTCATGTTTGACGCACGTGAATCGAAGAGGGCGTTGGCCAAATGCATGTTGTGATGATGTCACCTTGGCCTAAATCTGTAGAAAATCTGTGGTAATTTAGAAAAATTGCTCCTCTGAATATTGCGGCATTTACTTGATTTTGCATTCATTTATGCGATCACAAAATTGCAAAAATACTGGAGGGACTGATAATTAGAAGCGTACATTAAAAGGTGCAATGGCAGCGTCCCATGACATACGAAACTGTAGGTCTCTGAGCTTTGTATCTGAGCTTTTTGCTGGTGCTGCTACTTTGAAGCACATCAACCTTGGCCTTCTGATTATAGATTTTAAGCTTATAAATACTGTTATGAAAGATCATTTGTAATGTATAAAAGAACAATCCTTTTCCACTGACCTTTGCCCTGATTATAAAATCAGGTTCTATCTTTTTTCTTTTTCTTTTTTTGGAAAATGCAAATACAAAAGCTACTGATGATGTGCAGTCTGTAAATAACAGTGAGGTTTAATTAGACACTCTGATTTAATTTGGTGCAGATGCCTATACACAGATGGTTTACGAATGCTGAAGATCTTCTGTATAGCAGAACACCCTGCATCAAAATATTTAATGACACGCAGGTCATAACGACTGCTGCGTTCTTTGTGCGTACGTACGTTATGGAGCTGCACAGTCCTAGCTCTGATTGTCATATTTATGCTCTCATCCACCAGGGTGCCATGAAAAAGCTTTGGTAATCTCTAGTGTCATAAAAATCATATACTTGTGCTTTTATTTGGTGCAATAAACCTTGCTGTGGGGGGAATAAAGCCTCCATATGGTCTATTGTCTTTAATGTTATGTAAACCGAAGTAGTAGTAGATTTAAATGATATGAACAAGATCTGACACTTCACGAATCACACTTCATATTACATTCTTGATTTATGCTTGTCAGCAAATCAAACTGTAGATTCATGTAATTGCTATAATGCAAGAAACTTACAGACAGACGTTGTGAAGGAAACCGACCAATTCTTGGCCTTGTAAGACGTTGGTTGAATAACACTGGAAGGATCGTCCCATACTCACTGCACACATTTGCATCTTTTCTAAGAAAACGAATTCAGCGTACATTTTTCTTTATAATAACTGTGTGAGAAGTTCACAAGCTACTACAGGCCAAGGTTAAGCTTATTATTTTTGATTCCTGTCCTTTTTTTTTGTATTTGACAGAACAAAAAAAAGAATAAGCCACCCAGCTAAAACTGATTATGAAAAATACACCACCTTTCAACTGACCTACATAATCCATTATGTAGGGAGCGATTATGGAAATCGCCTTTTGTGGTGCATGTGTTGAATTCAGGGACTCATGCTTCTTCGTCAGAGTTCCAGAGTGCCTCGCTGTTATAGTTTGTAACCTATTCAATTAAGTGATTCAATTGAACGGTATTTTAGCCCTGCGTATATTAAAATGTTTTTGAAAATATGTCATGAAATGTATGGTTAGTAGTAGAAAATATTTCTTGGATTATTCTATGAGACAAAGTAGGAAATTCACTTCTGGTTTTGTTCACTTCTCAAGTTCTTTATAATGACATAACAGTAAAGACTGGAAAGCTGGTAACTCTGTCTACTCATACTATTAACGAATCAGTAATAATGAGTCTGTGTATTTAAGGCTTCTGCATTTTGCATCTTGCACCTTGGAAACCTAATAATGCCTCCATGCTGATTCAGAAATTGATAATATCAATATTATCCAAAGTTTTCTTCCTGGTTTGCCCTTTATCCTGAGCTACCATGAGCTATCTGTACATGGTGGGTCTGTACCGGACCCTGCCTGAGCCTCGCTCTAAACCCCAAGCTATGAATAGGAGTGTGCTGACAGTGAAATATGGCTCTGCTATGGACTCCCTCATTTCTAATGAGAACAGAGTGTTCTTGTCCTCCGCTCATTCTCAATGTGTTAATTTAACTGAATCAAGGCTGCCAAATGCACCTTTATTCACAACTAAGGGCACTTTCTTGGAAGAAGATATAAAAGGTATAATTTCTTCTTATTCTCTGTAATCATATTTAGTGTTGTCGTTACTCATTCTGCTTTGAGTATAGTAGATAACAAGAAAAACGAATACTTAAGCAATTCATGGAATATTTCTTATTAAAAAGTTGTCTTTAAATATTTGCTCGAAATAGTCAACTTTATTTCCTTTGCCCTATCCCGTATTTTTTGCTCTCTCTGAAATGCAAATACTCTCCTCCTGCACGGCAGCTGAGCAGGAATTTTTCATACACAGGACTGTATGCAAATCACATAGTTCAATTCCATCAAATAATTTTAAAACCAAAACTCTATAAAAGAAGTAATTTAATGAATTTTTCAAGAATGCAAATCCATGGCCGCTTGGAGCACAGTTTTTTATCAGGGCATTAAGCTGAATTGAGTTGGGCAACTTATCTTAATAGTTGATCTGAGTGCAGTGGCTCTGATGAGTATGGAGGCCTCTGAGTGTAATCAACGCTTTGCCTCCTCTTGCATGGCTTTTTTTTTTTGCGGGGACGAACGCAGAATTAGCACCACTCATGCTTCGGTGGACACAAATATGACAGGCGCACCATTGATATACGCAGTTAATTACTTTCAGATGATTATTAAAGGAGCCAGTCTCTCTTCCAATTTTGGAGTCTCCCATAATAGCAGTGGCCTGTTTGAAGAGCCTCAGCATTACAGCTCTTGTGTTCTATAACCCATCAGGGAATATCTGAAAATGTATTCTAAATATTAACGTCCCATTATTTTGTAGGATACTGCGGCGTAATGCTCTCTTTTAAGCTATTATTAGGCACTACACAATCACCTAGTGGAGAGGCCTATCTCAGTTGATTTAGATTGGCCAGTTGTGCTTCATCTTTTATTACTTCTGTCCTGCTGAGTGAATGGTGAGTGTGTCTCTGCCTTCCCTCTGGCATCACCTCACAAGACAGATTTGCTTCTTACCACAGAGACAAGCAATGTAATTAGACCTATGACACTATTAGGATTAAAGCTGATAAAGCTGTCGCATGAACTACAGGCCTTGTGCCCCTCCAATTAATGCTGTATTACAAGACACATCATTATGCTATGTGCAATAGTGACATGCTGAATTCAGTTAAAGTGACCCGTAACCCTTATGTTCTGTTTGCCTGTGCTTACAAGGTGTTTAAATAATTCTTATAAATCACATATTGTATTATATTATATTACATTATATTATATTATATTATATTATATATCCATCCATCCATTTTCTGTACTGCTTATCCTACACAGGGTCACGGGGAGCGTGTGGGACACCATGGATGGGATGCCAACCCAACAGGGCACAATCACCCACACACTCAAACAGCCCTTCACAGACTACGAACAATTTGGATATGCCAATCATTTTTGGAAATGATCATTTGGAAAGCCAACGGTGCATGTCTTTGGAATGGAAACGGAAACCGGAGTACCTGGAGGAAACACCCAAAGCATGGGAAGAACATGCAAACTCCATGCACACAGGACGGAGGCAGGAATTGAACCCCAATCCTGGAGGTGCGAGGCAAACGTGCTAAGCGCTAAGCCACCATATTATATATATATTATATTATATTATATTATATTATATTATATTATATTATAGAGACTGTACCTAGGTCATATTTATCTGTCAGTAATAAGGTGACTAGCTTTTAACATTACGTTCCTAATTTACACTTAGACATCTGCATGCACGCTTTCAAAGGGGTTTCATGTGTGTACAATGTAAACATTGCTTAAATGTCTAATAAGTGATATGAAACTGAAATATTTGGGGCATTTAAGTATACACTTTACATTTGTATTGCTATTATGTCAAAATGGAAATCTTAAAGACAAAGAGAGCACCATATTAACATTTGGAATATGCGGATTGAGCGATAGCATGGAGCAGATTGAGACAGACAGCCATTAGTTAGGTGTTGATTTAGAGCATATGGAGCACAGTGTACAGAATGTGATACTGGGTAATAATTTTACACAGGCTTTAAAAGGCAACCTTTACTTATTTTTCTATTTATGCAGCACAGGCGTTGAAGTGAATGGCACGGAGGGTGTATAATTACATCAATTTAAATGGACATTATTTTAGCCTGCGTTAAACAAGCCACTGGAGCAGAAAATTGTCCAGTTTCATCCACACTCACTATAAACACCTCGGGAAATATGATGATTTCCCTCTTCGTCTCTTCAGTAAATCCCTCAAGTGTTTGCCCATTCTTGAGCACTCAGTGGTTTTGTATAAGTCTTAAAATACACCACACAAATTGTCACCCTCTGCTTTTTGCCCTGACCATACAGATGAAATTTGACCTACAAATAGCTGCATTTTTGGGTTCAATAGTCCCATTGGGGTTTTCAAAATAACCACTAAAGAATATTTTTAGCTGACATTAAAAGCGTCCCCATGCATGCTTATGTCAAATCATCATAGCATTTTGATTATGGGACATACCTTATTACTGGATAATTAGAGGCAGTAATATTAGAATCAGCGGATTCTCTATCAGTATTTGTTTACTGTACTTTAAAGGGATTTTAACCTGCAGTTCTTTGCAACCACACCTCTTCTCCACTTTGCACCACCATGTGACTTTTTTTTTTTTTTAATTATGTGAGAATTACAAAGAATTACATAGAAAATCACTCACTTGAAAAGGCTGTACTTTGAACACAACAATCATACCAAAAAATATATTTTGAAAATTGAAGCAACACATAGCCTCTTCATAAATTGTATCACTGACTACGTTTACATGGATAGCAGTAATCTTATTATTGACCTTATTCTGAATAGGATAATACTGTGATTAATCTGTTTATATGAGTTATTATTATTATTAGAATATTCCTTTTATGTTCCCGTTTTGCACGTTATAGAACATAGATCGATTAACAGCACACGTCATTACGTCCAAACTCCTCGCCGTTCGACGTTCCCTCCAGAATTTCACATATTAACATACAGTTTGTCTTTGTTATGGTACCGTATACAGTTTTGGGTGTTTCATTTTAAATTTTACGAAAGTGTCAAGTGCGGTTAGTTATTTGTCATGCTATACGTGCAAATAAATGACTGCAGATACAAATTCTCCAGAAACATTCATGTTCTTATGGCCATCAAGGCACTTCATAATATCCATTTCTTTCAGAATTCTTAACATTGCAATCGTTTCTAGCTCGGAACAATACAGTGCATTCGTGTTTGAAGTCATGCTCTCCTGTTTGCCGTAAAACATTTGCTCACTGCCGTGTGTGTGTGTGTCCTGTCGGAAAATGCGGTGAAAACTCCCACATGACTTTAATAGTGTGATTAATGTGTGCACATGTCTGTAATGCACTACGATAATACGACTAAAACTGGAATACTCCATGTGTCTTAATTCAATTTGTGTTTACTTCGAGTATGACTTTAGCCGGAATATTGTTGTGCATCTAAACGTACTGATTGTTATTAGTAATATTACAGAATTCTAACCAAACATCAGGTAGAATATGTGTGCTGGTTCTCCAGTTTGTGTGTGTGTTTGGACAGGAAGTGATGGGTTTGAAATATGGACAGGGCAGGACGGGAGATATTAGCATTTTAGCTGCAGTCATAAATCCGATGAAAAGAGGGAAGAGGAAAGGAACTGGAGATTGATAGGCTTTATATTTAGTAACAACCAGGAGCAAAAGCATGGTTTTATTCTGCCTTTAGGGTCACCTTCCAGAGGGTGGGGTCTGACTAAAACTCCAAGTTTAATATCAGAGTATCACAGGAGGGAGAAATTAAGAGGAGGTGTGTGTGAATACTGTCTTATGAGTTTCTCACAATTAAACTGGCAGAGGGTGTGTTCATCTGGTTGACCTTGGTGTAACAGTGAGGACAGTGCCTCTTTCTTGATAGATATGTATTAGACTGTTCACTAAATGCATGCAGAAATCCATCTGACAATGATGAATCTTTGTGTATTTCACACAGAGTGTGTATGTCTGAGGGGGGTGGACAGGTGTACTGTATCCTGTGTGCATGTTAATAGAAATCAGAGGGATTGAACATAAGAGCCTGTTTATTTCAGGCACTTTATTCAATAGTGTATGATGCCTTACAGTCCCCTAATAACATTTGAACTTTTTTACATTAATATTCAGTTCATCTGTCAACTTAGAAGCACAGGAAGTGAGTGTGTAAGAGTTTACTTGAATTTCGATGTTCTACTGATACACACAGGTGACATTAAAGGGGAATAAAAATGGCATAATGTGTCTTAGTAAGGTGTTGAGCCACTGCAAACAGCCTGAACAGCTACAGTGTGTCTAGGCATAGATGGTAAAGGATATTCTGTGCATTGGGACATTGTCATCCATTCATATTCGAAATTTTTCATCATAGGATATTAAGGTGATCATTCAGAATAACTTTGTACTGATTTGCAGTGACCCGTCATTCTAAAGGGACAAGTGAACTGTTTTGGTCCATCCCAACAAAATGTCCCTACAGCGTAACAGTCACCATTTGTTTTTCTCTCTGTAGTTTAAAAAGGATTTTCCATAGTATAAACCTCAGACCAAGGCATCACTGCAGAATAGTGACACTGACTACCTTCTAGGTGGAACATTCCGTCACGTGCCTTGGAATAAAGATATTTCTATTTTTGAGAGAAGGGAAAGCTTAAAAAAACCTCAAAAAAACTATTTACACAAGGTCCAGAAATTTGTGAAACATTCCATGGCCCAGGTCTGTTTCATGCACTGTGATCCCAAGGCTTTCATTCCTTTTTCAAGCTCTCTGCATTCAGATTTAATGTTGAAGTCAATCAGTGCAATGTGACTTCCAGGTAAATCCATAAGAGTAAAGAGCAAGAAGCTGTGCTCCTGACTTTTGATCAGATATCCGATACACCTCACGTCTGGCCCAGGATCGCACTGGTAAGCCTGCCTAGAGGGTGGACTCGTTGCTTAAATGACAGGAGACTGGCTGTGTGACACACATCTTGGTGCTCACGGTCCCTTTAACAGTCTGCACAAAGAAGCTGTCAATTCCCCCTCATGCTCACTCTCTCTGAGAGCAATCTATCCGTCAAGGTACGGAGGGAGTGCTGTGACAGTGCATTGACCTTGAGTGCTTTGCATTGATTTCCAGTACCGTCATACAGATGGGGGTAGTACAGAGGGGTTTTGTACATGGCTGCCTGCCTGTAGATGTGATTAGGAACAGATTTCCGAAATTCCGATACGGCACCACCTGCCCAAGATGATGGATCACCTTCCTCTATTACATCAATCCTCACCTGCGGGCGAGAGGGTGACACCTGTGTGAAATTTATCATCATATACGACATCTCCATATCTAGCCAATAACAGCACTCGATTTGTAAACAAGACTCCGCCCACTGAGTTTGCCAGAAAGTGTCTTCTAACAAGAGATTTGCAACATTACTGTACCATTGATGTCAGTATGTGAGCAAGTGTGAGTAAAATCTAGCCATATAAAAGTTCATAATTCAGCGTTTAACCGCCTGTTCTTCTGAATTCTTCTCAATATTCAAGCTATGACGGATAATAAACCATTTTTCATGTAGTGTATATTTAACAAGGTTTATTAATGTCCCATCCATCCATCCACCCAAAAAAGCAAGGAAAGCATAAAGGAGAGTCATGTGGCCATGACTGCACTAATTTAATTAATTTCCACATTTCGTCCTCTCAAGATTTTATGGATAGTTAAGAACCTTCTGTTATTTTTACGACTTCAGGAAGTCAAGTGTGAGCTATCTTACATTGAGTCAATTCTTTCTACTTAACCATTGATGATTAACCAATGGCAAAATGAATAGTCTATAAAGAGCTCCAAAACAGTTATGCATAATTATAATATCTCAAAGAAAGATCAAGATAATTGGTTTTTCAACTGGGCCACTTTGTCTTCAAAAATCTCTCCAGACTCCTGTAAAGTCAATAAGCACAAACTCTCCGGTACTTACTGTCCCTGCCAAAACAGCTAATATACAATACTGTGTTCAGAACTGTACTCAAAGCTTTAGCATGACTCACGGCTATTGGCTGTAATAATCCCTCTTCTCCTTCTCTCGATCTCATTAGCCACAAGAACTAAAGAGCTTAAAGCACACAGGCCAATCAGCAATAAGACACCACAACACAACAGTCTTTGGAATACATGATGCTTTTTGTGTGTATTTTCTTGCCTTTCCTCATGTCGCCTCCCTTACTTTCTGAAAGCCCCAAATGGATTAGGTGTCATCAAAGGCTAAGAAGTGTTACCAGTTGATTTTCACAACAGCGCATTGTTCTCCTATAAGTAGAACTTGGAATCACAGTTGTGTGCTGGGTTTTGATGTGGCTCTTTTTTCTTTTTCTCTTTTTCTTTTTTTTTTCCCACGATGCACTGTGCATATGAAGCAGTGTTAGCCAGATGTATGGAGAAGTCGTTTAATCAGTTGAGCAGATGAGTAAGGCCATTGTTCTCTCTGCCTTTTCTGTATCTAAGGGCAGACAAATTCTCAGCTCTGGAAAGTCTGATTAGTGCTTAGTATTATGATTTGAAACTCATAAATTGATACAGATTCTTCAGCAACCAGCTTTACACTTAGCATTAGATGAGAGCCAGGGACGTTTTGCCACTTTGAGTACTGATTGATATAGAATTTATAATCATTCATTCATAAATAATGCCACTTAATCCTGAAGATTGTGGTGTGAATTTTGTAGCCTGTGCTACAGGAAGTAGCCTTTGTGGCCTTTGCTAAGAAAATGTTTATTCAACTGCCATCAGTTGCACAGTACAGTACCTCTAAAAAACACAAAAACTCAGTAGCCAAGGTGTGCGCATGTGCTTGTGCGTGTGTGCGCACGTGGTTTGTGTCCGAAAGAGAACATGCTGCCATATTTCTTCATGAGAGCAACCACTTTCAGCTGAATCCAGCTCTGGAATGGCCTGTCAGGGGAAATGAGAACAAGTAGTTCCTGTGGTGTGCAGGACACAAATCCTTTAACCGTCAACATGCTTCCTAACACTAAAGTGAGCACCTACACAAACTCTTCCAGGCTGGACAACTCCTCATGTTCCAAATTTTAAAATGCCTTTATAGATGATCTGTAGCATCTATTGTTGTTCCATATCATATCATAAAAAACAACAACAACCCAAATGCTACATTTTCTCAAAATTCATATTATTTCTGATCATTGTCAGAAGTGGTCGTTAAGTAGGGAACTCGTTTCCACTACAGTACAAATATAGTGGAAACCTTTGCCTGCAAATGTTTCTGTCTCCAAAAATTTAAATATTACAGGAACATTAAAAGAACAATTCACTGTTTTTCAACTTAATCTTTAACATCTCAGTCCCTCTAGGATTTTGCGATAGCAGAAATGAACGCAAAATCAAGCAAAGTCTGCAATATTCAGAGGGGCTTGCAATTTTTCCCAAAGATTTGGGCCAAGATGTATCATGTGAAGTCATCACAACGCGCATTCAATCCGCTTCGATTCACATGCATCGAACATGAGTACAGCTAAAAGGGTCTTGTTTACCAATAAACATCACTGTGAAAGATCTGCAATTTCTCCAGTTCGAGTAATTTTCCGCAAAATACCCCACAAAAAACGCAGCAAGTTGCATCGCAAATTTAGAAAAAAGCCACAGCAAAATCAAGCATTTTTGGCCGCAACAATCACAAACAAATCCTGTATGGACTGACCTTTGAGTCTACAGCATACGGACTAGGGCTGTGACTGAATATACCTACTATACAGTAGGCAAAAAACAGTACTCCAAAGGAGTAGTATGTCCATAGTGTCAGTGTTCATAAAACAGCAGGCGAGAAATACCCAGATGACCTACTGCTTCTGCTGAGATTCTGCAGTATGGAACCAATGGACACTACACTATCCCATAAGGCAACGGGACTAACACGGAAGAGCTGTCAGAACAGAAAATGGCAGAAGGAAGCCAGTCAGCTATTTGTAAGTGTATGTGCTATAGGTACTGTATTAAATATTGTTCCTTGTGTTTAAACCGTACATATTTAACAGCACCTGAGTAAACTATTAACTTCTTGAAGGTTTAAACAAGAAAAAACAGTTGGTCACAGGTTCTCCAATCTGGCCAGCAGGGTGGATGTAAGTATGTCTGGATTCTATTCATACTACACACATATCCTGATCAGAACGTACTGTACTGTCACAGTATGCGTTTTTCGATGCAGCTTAGGGGTTCCCAAATTAGGGGTCACAAGATTTACACATGGGACCATGAGAGAAACGCACAATATCATCTTTTATTTCATTCGTTTATGTTACAGGTTAATATTAGAAATATAGAAGATCGATTCTGTGTGCTAATATTTTGAAATGTTAGTGGAAGTCACATTCAGACAAGCCACCTACCTCCATCAAACACTAGTGTTGTGGCTCAAATCGCATGTACTATTCTAGACCATTATTGAGTATTATTACTAGTACTAATACTAGTACCAGGCTTCTGGATCGTGATTTTCTAGATTATTAAATTCTTTTGAATGTAAGGTCACAGGGTTTGACTGGATTTGAGATGTAGTCCATGACAATAATCATGATTTCAGTGGAAAGTTTTAAAGAGAGACAGAGCTCAACAGTCTGTTTAACATCGACGCGATTAAAGTCACTAAACCTTTTACAGTTCGCCTTAAAAACCTGACAGACAGGGATGTTTCTGTTCCGACGTGCCATCTAGTGAATAGCTGCTTTTGATTCGTAAAATAAATTCAGGGTGGTCCAGGCTTGGGGTCACAGAAAATTCACATTGTCCAATTGGGAACCTCTGATATATATACGATTATAGCTAGGAGGATGTTGCCACACCTCCTTGTACTGAGGAAAGAGCAGAAAAACTCAGTTTTCATTATTATTATTATTGATGACAAGTTGAATTCTGTCAAAAACATAAAAACTTATAAGTGACTATATAAGGAGAATTTAAGCCTACAAGTTTACGTTCTAACAATAAAGGTTTTGGAAGAAATTAGAGATGTTAAGGTGTTTTATTATACTTTCAAATAAGAAAGCCAAACAGCAGTTCTGGTTACTCAGTGGAAGCAACAGGTTTAGTGTTGTCTAAACGACTTCTAGCTGCTCATTACTTCCTTTATGCAGTAATTAAGTTTCAAGTCAACAGAGAAATGTGTTGAAACAACAGTTTTTGGTCATCACACATACGCTACACATGTAGTAGACAGAGTTTAGGCTGAAAAACACTGTCATACCTTTAAGCCATTTTTAGCCACAATGTCTTGCACTGTAGCGTGCAAAAGTGGCACACCTCAGGTATGCACTGTCCTGTGTTGTGCTATCTGACTCCACTGACACCATTCAGAAGGTCTCATGATATCCCTCTCGTGCTTCCTTCATGTTTCTGCCCTTCCTCTGTGCATTCTGCTATCATCCTCTGCGTCCCGCATTGACAGAGGAGTAATTTGAACTCCATCTCCCAGGGGTCCACTCCTTTACTTCCTGCTCCTCGAATAAGCAGTGTATTGATTAGATATCAGCCTGTAATTGGGCTGCGATCTCTCTCTCTCTCACCCCTGAGATGTATGACGGCTGTGACAGGAAATGGATACCCCCACTGATGCTGGTAAATAGTCTGTTGGACAAAATGTCTTCCCTAAACAGTTGTCATGTCAGGCTCAGGCCTTTTTACTCTCTCCCTGTGAATGCAAAGTTACACATCATTAGGGTAGCCTTGATGAAAAACCTATACGTGACCTATATGTACATAATATAGCCATTAGAGCTGTTTAAAATGTGTTGTATTTAGAGCCTTATTTAATCCAGGACTGTGATTGATTTATATTTGGACAACAAGCTTTAACTTTAGAAATACTGTGTAAGCATTAATGGTGGATGTTGATCTGTACTTGGGTGGGTTTATTTTTCATTCATTTTTGTTTCATGTGCTGGACGTTTTGTCTGTGTTTTGTCTTTCGTGTCCTGCCAGTTGCCGTGTGCCTTGTTCCTGCCTGTTTCTGATTGGATGATTGATGATTTTGGTTTCTGTTTGATGACTTGTCATTCTACCTCCTGTGCAGACCATTGGTACTGTTGTGTCTCGCATCACCTCAGCGCTGTCTTGTAGCTCACTTCTCTCCCTTTGGTTATTGCTGGTGTATTTCCCTCTGCCTGTTCATTGTGCTTTGTCTAGTCCATACCAGATTTCCTGGAGTTTAATTTTATTTATTTATTTATTGTTGCGGCCAAAAATAATAGATTTTTCTGTGGCTTTTTTCAAACTTTGCTATGCAACTTGCTGAGTTTTTTGTGGGAAACTACTTGGATTGCTGAAATTGCAATTGCACAAAATTGTTTTGTCTTTTGTATAGTGTTTGGTGAGATGTAAACGAGACCTTTTAGCTGTACTCATGTTTGACACACGAATTGAAGAGGGTTTTGGCTGCATATGTGTGATTATGTCACATGAGGCATCTTGACCCAAATTTGTGAAAAAAATCTGTGGTAATTAAAAAAAAATTGCAAGCTCTTCTGAATATTGCGGAGTTTGATTGATCTTTTTTAAAAATTATTATTATTATTATAATTTTTAGAGTGTCTGTCTAGTTAAAACACACTTGTAAATAGATATGTTGTAAAATTGTGGGAAAGATAATATCTGGGGTTTTTTTTCTCTTTGTTTGGATTGGTGATGTAGAACATTCACCATATGGTCATGTGTGCCTGGATGATGTCCATAGACAACCTCTCCTATTTAAGGAAACCTGCACCACTTTATTGGTTTGAATCAGACTGGGTCGTAACATCAGGTAAGGTTTAGGTATTCACAGCAGCAGAAAAGCAACTAAAGCAGATAATGAGAGAGAAGGAATGTGTGATTTCTTCCCAGAGTCTCTCAGGAAGAACAGACACAACATGCCAAAGCAGCCATTTACCTCGCAGAAAAATTACTTTCAAAAGCCACCACTGCGCCCTGGCTCTCCTTTAAAGCCACATTTGACAAGGATCTCATTTGGATGCTCAATATTGCTGTCATCAAACAGTCAACCATCTCAGCCAGCCTGTTCATCATAGCTGCATCACTTTTGCACTGCAGTTCGATTACCGCTCCTGAGGACACTTCGCTTCTATAGATACTACACAGGAAGTTCGAACAATGGAGATCTTTGGAGCTTGGTTTTCTGTTGATTAAAATGAGAATTTATGCAAGGGTTTGTGTATAAACTTAATGCACATAGGACACGTCTGTTCATTACTGAGAGTCTCACAATAAAATCTACTATAATAACAATTATAAAGTCTCAATGACATACATGTAATATTGATTGTCTCATTATCTTTATTTTTTTTTTTCTTCTTTAATACGCCACAGCACTGAAGCATGGTCTGCTTTATGAATTTGGGCTTATAAGAGCAGTTAAGTTACAGTCTTAAGTGAAAAAGGTGCAGTAGTTCTTCAGTTTGTGCCTGCGGCAGAAGATATTTTGGTATCATATTTACAATAATGAGCAACTGTTCATGTGTAAATATTACGCATGATTTTTAGACACTTTACATGTTATGTTTCACACAGTTTTTCACATGTGAACTTTAGTGCATGTGCTTTATTATTCCACATTTGTTCAGTTATCTTCAGTAACCACTTTATCCTGGTCAACATTGATCTAGAGTGTATCCTGGGAGCAGGTGTACACACTGAATGGGGCGCATCCATTCACTGATGGGCACCACACATCCATTCACACACTCATTAAAATTACTAAATTAGCCAATCTACATACTCTCATGTTTTTGGGAGTAACTGGAGCAACTGGGGAACCTGTGCATATATGTGCAGAAACTCAACACATACATTAACTTGAGCTCAAACCTTGGATCCTGGAGCTGTCTGGCACCCTACCTCACATATTTTCACATGTTTTTTGGGGGCTTAAATGGTAATGGTAATATATAGCACTTTTTATTTTCCAAAATGCTTTACACTGGTTCTCATTCATCCATTCACACACATACTCATGCCAATCATACCAATGGTAGCAGAGCTGTCATGCCATGCCATCAGGAGCAACTGCCCAACACTTCGGCATGTGGAGTCATGCCAACCGCCAACTCTATGATTAGTGGACATCCAGCTCTACCACCTGAACCACAGCCACCCTGTGGTTAATGGTTAGTGGTTAGCACATTTGCCTCACACCTCCAGGGTCGGGGGGTTTGATTCCTGCATGGAGTTTGCATGTAGCTTCATCCCTGTGCTTTACGGGTTTCCTCCTGGTACTCTGGTTTCCGTCCCGAGTCCAATACATGCCTGTATGCTGATTGGTATGCCTAATGGGATGGCACTCCTTCCAGGGTGTTCCCTGTTTTCTGTTGGGTTGAGGTCAGGCCTCTGTGCAGGCCACTCAAGTTCTTCCAGACCAACCTTGACAAACCATGTCTTCATGGACCGCACTTTGTACACATGGCCTTTGCCATGCTGGAACATGTTTGTGCTCAGCCTTTTAGTTTTAGTAAAAGGTTACGCTATAGCATACAGAGACATCTTTCCAACAGTTTATATTAGGCCCGTTTATAGGAGTGAAAATCAGGTGTCCACATGGTTTATGTTTTACTCCAGAATTTAGTGACCAAGATGCAGTTAGAATAGCTGAGATTTAATGACTTACAACCATTGAAAATCTTTTATATTTGTTGTAAAGTGAATCAGCCACCTGGCGGCAGATCACCACAAAACATCGTCAGTTTTATTTAGATAAAATTTAAGAAAACTTGCTGGCATCAGTGATGTAGTCAGTATTAGGTATACATAGCACACACAAAGACACTCACATAGACATGTGCAATACTTACTGCTTCAGTTCTCAGGATTACATCTGCATTACATTTATCTCCAATCATGTCACCCTTCCTCGCTGCAGTGCTCTCTATCTACTCTGTGTCTTATATAACTCATAAATAATGGCAGTATATGTATGTTTACACCCTGCTGTTGCATGATTCATGTCTCTCATTGTTACTACTGTTGTGTACATTCCCAGACACGTTTTAAATGTCTGCACTGATGGCCGATATGGGAGCATTTGAGGCCCTGGCACAAATGTATTTGTGGATTGTATATCTCCCCTGTTCATGTGGCCCACTACAATTTCTCACGCGCTCCGCACTGTTTGCAGGTGATGGATAGCCGGCACTTGGCCTTACACACTGTTGTTGGCTGTGTGTCTAATAAACTAGTGGGGGAGTTCCTGCTGCCGTTGTTTATATAAGGCAACACTATCTCCTCATGGGCAAGGTGAATAATACGCTCAACCATTATTTAAATAATTCCTAATTCTCTGGAGTAGTTTGTCATAATGTGAACATATAAGATTTGCAGGGCATATATAGAGGGGGCCTTAGTGAACAGACCAGTACAGAGATCCCCCGCCTGCTCCTCCTCCTCCTTCTCTGAGGTGACTCTTGGGAATGTTGCCATCTCCGGAGCTGTTGGTCATATCTCTGTATCAGATCTGGAATGAGGCCAGGTTCCCCGGGCCAGTTGAGAGTGCAGTAAGAAGAGCTAAAGACCGAAAGTAGCTGCCACAACAAATAAATTCTCAATGTAAAAAAGGACAGAGGATCCATAGAGTAAGCGCAGAAATAGAGAAAAAGGGTAATCCAAGAGTTGGAAGATCTGTGCCTTCAGGGAATCTGTGGCTCTCTCTCTCTTACACAAGCACACACACAGGGCCTGGACCTAAGTCAAACTTTGGTCAGCCATATTTGCTGAAATGTGACTGCATATTTGTTTAGAACACCTACATTTACACTATCTCCATGTGTATTTGTGCACACATTCTTCTGTTTCATATGCGGTAATTTAACCTTTGACAGTTAAACCTTAATCTAGGATTATACCCAATCACCTGGTCTAAATCTGTCTTATTGTCCTTCCAATAGTCATCTTCCACTGCACACGCACTTTCGGCTTGTAGGTGGTTCTGGATGAGGTTTGTTCTCCCAATGCCGATCAACACTCATTTTATGGCTGCTATCCAAGCCATGTCTTTTACAGAGAGTCTGTTCCCTGAGTGGGGAATTGCTTATCATTTTTCAGGAGCATTAGCATTGACCCTCCTGTAGTGTCGTGTAAATTGAGCTTAGTTACCTGCATTTTGCTCATAGCAGCTTCATCTAATTCATACTTCTTGTCTTCTTTGGTTTATAATTAGGTTTCCAAAACATGAGAATAGATGTTACACTTCATGCTAATTTTCCAGCGAACTTGGCTCTCGCCAAGATAAGCACCAACTCAAATGTCACTTCACAGTCAACTAATATCCTTATGTGTATCCATCCATTTATGCTTCCTTCCATGTAATGTCCTTCAATTTATTAGAGTTAGAGTTCATTAGACCGATGCTTTGCCACTTTCCAGAGTGACTTACGACTAAGTGTTTGGGGTGAAGGGCCTTGCTCAACGTAGCACTAGTGGCAGTTTGGCAGCACTGAGGTTTAAAATCAGTACACCATGGCTTGAACTACTAACCTATCACTGAACACATCTAGTAGTGATGTTCACTTTGCATCTCTGTTACATTCCAGTTTTGATAGTATAAAAAAACAGCTCTATGTGAATCATGTTTCTCACAGCTATCTGTATGTACAGATGTCTTTGCTCAATTTTTTAGGTTTATACTTTTGAGGAAAATCGAGGCGGTTGTGGCTCAGGTGGTAGAGCGGGTTGTCCACTAATCGTAGGGTTGGCGGTTCGATTCTCGGCCCACATGCCGAAGTGTCCTTGAGCAAGACACTGAACCCCAAGTTGCTCCTGATGGCAAGTTAGCGCCATGCATGGCACCTCTGCTATCATTGGTGTGTGAGTGTGTGTGTGAATGGGTGAATGAGACACAGTGTATAGCGCTTTGGATAAAAGCGCTATATAAGTGCAGACCATTTACCATTTACCAAATCAGGGGGACACTGTGGCTTAGTGGTTAGCATGTTTGCCTCGCACCTCCAGGACTCGATTCCTGCCTCCGCCCTGTGTGTGTGGAAATTGCATGTTTTCCCTGTGCTTCTGGAGATTCCTCCGTGTACTCTGGTTTCCTCCCTAGTTGTTCCTCCAAAAAGCTGTAAGCTGTTTGGCATCTCTAAATTGTCCGTAGTGTGTGAATGGATGTGTATGTGTGTGTGTGTGTGTGTGTGTGTGTGCTCGTGCCCTGTGAGGGGTTGACACCCTGTCCAGACTATTATTGGGGTACTCGGCTTGTGCCCTGAGGCCCCTGGGATAGGTTCCAGGCTCCCCGTGCCCCTGTGTAGGATAAGCAGTACAGAAAATAGATGGATGGGTGGATGGATATCTCAGAAATATAATAATGTTGTCTGGTAAAACAAATCTACTATATATGACTTTGATTTTGTATGTACATAAAAGTACATAAAAATCCTTCTCATCTTCTTAACATTGTGATTGATGTTCATTTTATTCTCTCATACTGAAACCTTATAACAGTCCCAGATTCTAACAAAGAAACACAGAAATTGAGCCAACTCTCAACATTATACATCCATCCATCCATCCATCCATCTTCAACCGCTTATTCCTTCTTCAGGGTCACGGGGAACCTGGAGCCTATCCCAG
>JAOUWY010000015.1:16842499-16854295 GCA_025728095.1 Prietella phreatophila | reverse complement strand
ACACACACACACACACACACACACACAGTGTTTGAATCAGTGTTTCTGAAATTTTGTGTGTGTGTGTGTGTGACCTTGGAGTGGCGGCCCTGGTTAAACAGTGTGTCGGCGAGGCCGCTGGAGCGTGTCTGTGCCGATTATGAATGTTTCATTACTGCCACCTCAGCCTTTAGCTCTGAGCCTTCCTCTAAAGTGCACTGACAAATCCTCTTTCTTCCTTCTCCTGCTTTTTTTTAAAACTTCCACTACCTCTCCATCACTCTCTCTCTCCTCCACTCAGTCTCTCTCTAATTTTTTTATCCACATTTTTTGCAGCCACCTCCACCCCATCCTTTCTTCCTCTTCTCTCATTAATTTGTACTCTTCCTTTTTTCCGCTCCCTCACTCTCTCGTTGTGATGACTCTCCAGACAGACGGGAATAATTGTACTTGAGCCCAAGTGCTCATTTTTTTCATGTTTTGAAAGCTGTGGCAGGTATGAGTTCTCTCCTCTCTTTTCCCAGTCACTGCGCAGTTTCCTCACAAAGGAAAAATGACATAAATCAAAGTGCCCAAGGTCAGTTTGGCTTGGCCCTCTTCTGCTGCAATAGAGATGAATAGAGATACAAGACTAAGAGGTAAATTATATGTCTTAATTGTTTAACCTTTTGATCTTTGGTTTAAAAAATTCACTGAAATGCTCTGCTGTCATGGATATCAAACAATTGCAAACACAACACAGGTTTATAACAAAGATTTTTTATAAACCTGTGTTGTGTTTGCAATTGCTTGATATCCATGATATCCATGAGCACCCTTTTAGTCAATACTTTGTGCTACCTTCCTTTGCCAAGATATCTCTGAGTCTTCTCCTATGAGGAGGTTGGAGAATACATGGCAAGGGATCTGAGACCATTCCTCCATACAGAATCTCTCCAGATCTTTCACATTTCGAGGTCCATGCTGGTGGACTCTCTTCTTCGGTTCACCCCACAGGTTTTCTATGGGTTTAAAGTCAGGGGTCTGGGATGGCCATGGCAGGACCTTGATTTTGTGGTCAGTAAACCATTTCTGTGTTGATTTTGATGTATGTTTTGGATCGTTGTCCTGCTGGAAGATCCAACCATGGCCCATTTTAAGCTTTCTGGCAGAGGCAGTCAGGTTTTCATTTAATATCTGTTTATATTAAATGATGCCATGTATATTAACAAAATGTCCAGGTGCTCTGGCAGAAGAACAGCCCCAAAACATTAAAGAGCCACCACCATATTTAACCATGAGCATGAGGTACTTTTCCGTATGGCTACCTCTCTGTGTGTGTGCTAAAACCACCTCTGGTGTTTATGGCCACAAAGCTCTAGTTTGGTTTCATCTGACCATAGAACCTGATCCCATTTGAAGTTCCAGTAGTGTCTGGCAAACTGAAGACGCTTGAGATTGGTTTTGGATGAGAGTAGAGGCTTTTTTATTGAAACCCTTTTAAAAAATTGTGGTGATGTGGGTGACTTCGGATGGTAGTTTTGGAGAAGTTCTGACCCCAAGACACAACTAACTTCTGCAATTCTTCAGTTGTGATCTTTGGAGATTTTTGGCATCTCAAACCATCCTCTTCACAGTGCGCTGAGATGATACAGACACATGTCCAATTCCATGTTGATTCATAACCTTTCCAGTTGACTGGAACATCTTCATTATTGCCCTGATGGTGGAAATGGGCATTTTCAATGCTTGTGCTGTTTTCTTATAGTCATATCCCATTTTGTGAAGCTCAACAACCTTTAAGCACATCACAGCTATATTCCTTGGTCTTACTCATTGTTATGAATGACTAAGGGAATTTGGCCTATGTCTTACCTCATATTTATACCGCTGTGAAACAGAAAGTCATGTTCGAACAATTTCCTGTTCCTAGTCACCCAGGTGTACTAAAAAATTAAAATATCAATGGGAATATACTTCACATATATTTTTCCTCATATGAATTCATAATGATTTTTGCACACCTATATTTAACAAAGATTTGTTTTGTTTTGGATAAACCTGTGTTGTGTTTGCAATTGTTTGATATCCATGAGAGCAGAGTATTTTTGTGATTACTTTTAAAAAAAGATTGAAAGGTTAGTGAAGGGCACAGTATATATACTTACTTATGTAATGTAAAACACATTTGAGAGAGCCATACATTTTTGCATTGTTTAAATTGTTTACCAGCTACTTCATTAGGAACAAATGTTCATGCATGCAGTTATATTATCAGCCAATCATGTGGTGGCATGCAGCTGCAGGTAAAGAGCTTCAGTTTACACAGAATGGGTAAAAAACAGAGGGTCTGTGCTGAAACAGCTTGCTGATGAGAGATCGGAGGAGAATGATCAGACTGCTTTGAGCTGACAGGAAATCTATAGTAACTCAAATAATCACTCTTTACAACTGTGGTGAGCAGAAAAGCATTTCACAACGCAGAAAAACCTGAGGTGGATGAGCTACAACAAGCGAGGAACATATCGGGTTCCACTCCTGTCAGCCAATAGCAAGAACCTGAGGATATAATGGGCACAGACTCTCCCAAACTAGACAGTTGAAGACTGGAAAAAGACTGGATGATTTTGTTTTCTAATCAACTGTCCAGTTTGGATGAGTCTGTGCCCATGATAGCCTCAGATTCCTGTGGGACCTGATGTGGGCTTCTGCTGTTGTAGCCCGTCCACGTCAAGGTTTGATGTTTTGTGAATCCTGAGATGCTTTTCTGCTCACCACAGTTATAAAGAGTGAATATATGAGTTACTCTATCCTTCCTGGCAGCTCAAAACAATCTGGCCATTTTCCTTTGATCTCTCTCATCAACAAAGTGTTTCCATCCACAGAACTGTTGCTCACAGGATGTTTTATTTGATTGTTTGTTTTTCACGCTATTCTGTGTAAACTCTAGATATGTGTGAATTTCCCAGGAGATCAGCACTTTATGAAATACTCAAACCAACCTATCCGGTACCAACATCGATGCCACGATAAAAGTCACAAAGATCTCACTTTTTCTTCATTCTGATGTTTGATATGAACATGAAGCTCTTGCCCTGTATTTGCATGCATTTATGCTTTGCCTGCATATGCTTTGTGCTGCTGCCACATGATTGGCTGACTGGATAACAGCATGCATATGCAGGCAGATAGTCTTATACATTTATCTCATTTATACAGCTGAGCAGTTCAGGGTTAAGGGCCTTGCTCAAGAGTCCAGCAGTGGCAGCTTTATGCAGTGCTGGGATTTGAACTCGCGACCTTCTTGTCCGCATCTGCATATAGAAACATGATGGGCTCTTATATTTTATTTGGCAATAATAACTGTCACATGATCAATAATAATTCAGATTTTCAAGATTTAAAAACCAAAAGACTTTCAGCTTTCCTGTTTCTTAAAAGAATGTGGCAAAATTGATGCACCTTAATGTTGAATGCACCTTAATGTTAACACAAATTTTTATTCTAAAAGGATTTCATTATATAAGCTTTAAAATAAAAGTCAAAACAAATAAAACCCCTTGCTGACCAATGCAGTATTTTCAGTGAGGTTAAACTATGATTGCTTAATACTAGGTAATGTAATCATCAAAACAGAAACATCAAATACACACCTGCATGCATACTGTACACACATACAAGCTATACCATACCAAAAACAAAAGGTTAAACAAAGAAATACACATTAAAGAAAGATTAAGTGCAGAGACTTAAGTGTCTCATAGGGAACAGGGTGTTTCAAAACACTGCCACGTTCCATAATCAGCGAATCTAAAGGTCTGTGAGGAAGAATTCATCAGGAAATGAATATAGACTTTTCATAAACAAATTTAAAGGCAAGCACTGTGGGACAATGACTTGTACAGATTTCTTTTGTGAGCAAAATTGAGATTTTTTTTCTCATTACCAAACTGTCAATATGCACACTGACCCTAAATATCTATCAGCTAAGAGCCGCTCCAGTCCACTCCAGTCAGCTACTGGATTTCATAGAACTAACATCGACTTTATAACAGCACCTAATAAATATTGACCTACTACCTACTTTTTAATCACATGCTAATCTTCAGAGCTGGAGAGATGGCAGTTTATGGTTGGCAGTTGGATGATAAATTCTCCTACTCTCATGCATCTATGGAGTGTATCCTCAGAGAGTGATAGGATTGATTGGAATCATTAAAAATATCTACAGACTTTGGCATTTCACAGGCCAGTAAGCCAATGAAACTTTGAGAATGAGCCGTAATTATTTTCCTACAGCCAATATTCATTTCAAAGTTATAATACACTAAATATACTCCTGGTAAGGATTATTGACCAGCTATATTGTATGCTTCAAGGAGCTGAACATATTAACAAAGCGCAGTGTAAGTAAGTTCACAATTCCAATCGTCACGTTTTATTTCTCGGTAGCGTTATAAACGCTGTTATGAATCGGTGCACAAGCATAATGTTTGTATAGCGATTAAAATACCGTAAAACTGAAAAGACTTGAGTGTAACTCATACTTGGTTTTGTTTCTGGCTAAAATCACTGTGTAGCTACAAATAAGTGGCTGTAGTTGGTGGTCTCAAAGCTTCCAATTGTGCTATTATAGCCGTGCTGCCGAGCAGCAGAAGTGTTTTCAGAAAGCCACACCAGTACAGCAACTGAGTGTTGTTTAAAGCCATGGGGTATTGTAGAAACGAATGAGTTCGACCAGCCTTTTCAAAACTAATTACGAAATTTCTTTAAAACAAACAAATAAATAAATAAAACTAAACACCAGCAGCAATATTGAGCCAATAAGGTGGAATTAAAAGCTCATTCCTGTGCTGTAATTGCTCCATGAAGTGTAGATATTAAGCACCTGGTCTACAGTATGGCTGTACAGCTTGCACATCCTCGACACAGATGTGTGGCAGAGAAACCAGGAGACAGACTGTTGATGAGGTTGGAGAGAATCCACACAGGTCAGGGAGCAGCTTGTTATTTACTGACAATCTGTAATAAGCACTAATGATAGCTTTGGTACATGACTTGTCATAATTCCCTGCCCTCGCTCTCTCTCGTTCACCCCCCCCCCCACACACACAGTCTCCTTTCTATTTGAACAAGTAGAGAATGAAAGAGTGATCCAGATTGAGAGTGTCACTCTAAATGGGGGGAAATGCAGTACGCACAGAGCGTGTGTTCAGAGAGAGGATTTTGGTTACACAGAAAGCTGTGCAAACAGGAACTGATACAGTCTTATCGAGGTGTCAGGGGCAGAGCTTGTTACCTCAGAACAACCCCTCTGTCCTCTTCTCCACTCTATACCCTGTAGGGCAAGATCAGATTAACACTTAAAGCATCACATATGGGGTAACAAGCATTAAATAGAGAAATAAACACGTTACAGTTGATCAGTGGCTTGGTATTATATACCAAAACCCAACAAATTGAATGTGTTTAGTGCCACATGTAGCTGCTGCAGATGATAATCACACCTCAGTTATATGAAACATGAAAGTAATTCAAAAACAAACTAATATCGGAAGCGATACCATTGGGTGCTGAAGATGCTGTGGGACCATATGAAGCCTTTGTATGTATGTTTTTGTGTGAGAGTGACTGTCTTTACTGCACAGAGGTTCAAGGTTGGGATTTAAAAAATGGCCTCCTGCACGCCACTGAAAGAAAATGTATTGATTAACTATCAAATGATTCCGATACGGCGATCAATATGGCTTTGTGGGGAAGACCTCAGAGGACCGGCAGTTTCCTTTGAAAAAAGGAGAAAAACATACCCTCATGAATCCTTCAGTGCCTCGCACACAAAAGAAATCTTTATCCTTCCTGTAAGGCATCAGTGGATGCAGTTCTTCTGCACTAACCTGAGATCAGAGTGTAGCTGCTTTAAACAGATGACTGGGGGTGGGGTTGCTCACAAGTCAGTGGACAGGGCAGTGTACTCACTGCATACAGCTACTTCCATTGTGGATGGTGTGTGTGGGGTTGGGTGGAGCGATCCTCTGTACTGTGTATACTGTAAGTCCCCCTGCTCTGGCCTCTGTATAGTTCTCTGTCTTGGACCCTGACTCTGCTGACACTGACCATCCTCATGGTCACCGATGTCTGGTTACCAATGCCAATCAATCCTAGACAGACCTTAGACTCGGATGACGCTCACCAAATATATTGACCCTTCATGCACATTGAGCCAATTCTGAAAGAGAGAAAAGTCTAGTGACTGTCATTTACTATAACACTCAAGCTCTGTATCATGTATCAAACGCACTGTCAAACTTACATTCTTATCAAACAGACATTTTAGGCCATCTCTGTTTGATCTAGTGCTGCAGCTGTGAATAGACTACAAGGGATTATTTGTTATACCAGTGACTGTGCCTTCAGGTGTGTGGTTGAAATAAGAGTTTATGCTAGGTGGGACAAGCTTGATGGTGCTCTCAGTCTTCTAAACTCACAGGATGGCCAGTAGGGAAAGATGGGGTTGTACCGAGCATCCAAAAAAGGTTAACATTATCGTGTTTAAAAATATTATTTTTGTTCTAAGGTGCCATCTAATACACAGTTCTAACAGGTTACTTTCCCTAGTAGGTCAAGTGATTTTAGCCATGGTTCAAGGTAGGTCTACAGCAGTGGTAACCAACCCTATTCCTGAAGATCTGCCATCTGTTTTAGTTGATCAAGAACTTCTTAAGGCAATGATTATATGGGCAGGTGGGCACGATTATGGTTGGAGCTAGTCTTCAGGAAGGTAGATCTCCAGGAACAGGGTTGATGACCACTGGTCTACAGGGACCGTGTCAAAAACAGCATCGTACAAGTTGTTCAGAGATATACATTATGGGAGATTTCCTTTCTATGTTCAGGCCATTTGCATACAATATAGTGTGACACCTGGCTGGCCCAGAAACTCCACATCTGTGTTCCCACGTTATCTGATCTTATCTGCTCTCGGGTTTACACGCTTCACATCATTGGCTAACCTGCCTCAATACCAGACAAAAATAAGCAATGTCTCATCTCCCTCCCCACCTCTCTTTCTCTCATGCGCCCATTTATTACACAGTGACATTTTTACTGCGTCTCTGGCTTCTATCCTCCACCATTCAGGAAGGAGCTGGAGAGAAACAGAAAAGGAGAGAAAGCACAGAGGAGGAAGGATCCAATCAGAATTGGATTAATATAAAGAGCAAGTTATTTAGTTTGGAAGATTGGCTTTTTGCGGCTACCTGGTGGAGAGGATTGAGACACGTTTCTCAGAACATCCTGGCCATCTGGTGGGAGGCTGATGTTAGAACTGTGCTGGGGTGTGTACTGTCTCCGTGTTGCATCACAGTTTCCTTGCGCAGTACTGTGTGTGTGTGAGAGAGAAGAGATAGGCCACCTGCACTCAGGACCCATGCAACCTAAGTTGCACCTAAGAACACCACCAAGACAGTGTGTGAAAGAATGTGTGGGTGAGTAAGTGTGTGAGAGAAACATGCTCTATCTAACCGGATGATACACAGGATATATTTGCTGCTTTGAAGGGTTTTTCCAGGGTCTCTAGCGCATGTCTTGTCCTCTCAGGGTCTGAGTCTGGACCTGTCTGTATGCACTGTTATATCCACTGGCTGCCCAAGCACAAAAACCCACGTCAGCTCTGCTGTATGATTGGTTTCTTCATGTGTCGATTACTCTGCTGGAGCGAATAATGTGTGTGACAGGCGGTTTGTTTATGGAGTTGTTCCGGGTCATGGTCAAAGCGCTGCTAAACACACAGGCACTCACAGTCCCACACAGCACAGCTCATTGAATTACAACTGACCAATCCACACAGTGCACACAGAGTGTTGATGGACACTACACCACAATGCCTGGCTTTTTATCTCCTCTGAAGTAAACATGTCTAACAGACTGCCATGGTCTGTAACTGCATTTGGATTTAAACCTGAAATGGGCATGGCCTAATCAAGAACATTTGTTTGTCATTTATTTAATAAAACATTTAAAGAAGTTAGAAATGCCGGCACTGTCTATGAATTCTGGCTCTGGCAGTTGCTCATAGTCGAATACACTCGAATTTATAACCGAGATGTGTGCATGACTGTTTTTGATCAAACTCACGTTTATTTGGTACCTGCTTCAGATATTTTCTAAAGAATTTTGTTCTATTTCCCCAATATATAACCACACCTAGTACCCTAACCAAGTACCCTGACCTGCAACCTTGACTAGGTACTTACCAAGGACTGCTGCACACTCATGTTAATGGAAATGGTCTTTGTCCTGCGACATAAAAACCTACTAAATAACAATCTTTCTTGATCACTGGTCACCATCCCTCTTCCATGAGATCTACCTTCCTGCAGGTTTCATCTCCAATTAAAATCTAACACACCTGTTTTAGTTGATCTTCAGGAAGGTAGATCTCCAGTAACAGGGTTGGTGACCACAGCATGAGGGCATATCTATTACACATCCTAGACTTATCTGCTTTCGTATCCATTTGAACACATTATCTGCTCAATTTGATTAGAGTATTTTGCATATGCATATTTGCTTGCATCCGTAGTTCCAATCAAGGCTTTTCTGCACATTTCACACTAAATGTTTGATGATCTGGGCTAAGTGTAATTAACTGCACTTCCAATTATCAGAGTTATTAGGAAGTGACCCCTAATATAATCAGTGATTACGTATGGTAATATAAACACCTGGTACAAGTGCTAGATCTCAGACACAGGCCTAGGCACAACTAATAAATACTCTTTGTAGTGGTTTGGGTTATTGGCAAACTCGTTATATGTAGATGACCACATTGCAATATGAGCACAGATGGAACCGTTGATACTGTACTATTAAACGTATTGGGTTAGTGTACTGTGAGCGGTCCTCTACTAATGATCCCAGTTATGTAAGATTTGTGTAAGCTGACTCTCGGCTCTAAAATATCATATGTATGAAATTCAAATCAAGTGCTATCACTCAGACCTTTCCTACAAAGTCTTTGAGAGTGTGGGTTGATCAAATAAATCGTCAACAACAAAAATGTGTCTGGATCAAACTGTAATTAATCTTTATTTGTTTCTCTCTCCTCCCAAACCCCCGACGCCCCTCCCCACCATCCAGGTCCCACAACACTGGAATGCTTCTAGCTCAGACTGACCCATGGCACCAAGACTGCCCCAAAGCACAACAGTCAACCTGCAAAGAAAGGCAAAGAACAGGGAGAAAAGGAGGAGAGTGGAGAGTAAAAAATAAGAGATCTGGTGCCATTCTTCAGTCTTTGCCACCTTCTCTTCTTCTGCTGAATTTTCTTTCTTCTTGAGTTGGTTGTCAGCATATGAAGACCAGCTTTTACAGGGAAAAATGCTTTCAAAAAACATTCACAAAACTTAAAGGACAAGGAAAAAAAGGAGTTCGAGAGGAACGTTCCACCTGAAATTTCTTAAGACTGCAAGACTCTTCCCTTCAGCCAGCACTGGCGCTCCTGTTGTCCTCAAAGATGCTGCTTCATTGTAATTAGCATTAACATAGAATTTTGTAAACGTTCACTGTAGACTGGATCTGGAGTCTTCGGGCAGATGGGGGTCAGAAATTAGAATAATATCCAGAAACATATGCTAATTAGAACAGCACTCGATGTATATTATGTACAGCATATCTATACAGACCAGTTCTTTTCAGTGGTTGCGTATGTAAATAGCATACATAATGCTTCCTCTACATCGTCTCTGCACCTTTAGTACAGCATTTACTCGTTCATGTTGATTTGTACAGATGGATGGGCAATAATGACAATTTTGAAATCCTGATATTTTAGATGAATTTTTTTTGTGTGTTGAGTGCGCTATGAGAATCCACTTTAATACATTTTATTTTCCACCACCCGTAGCTAGAAAACTTGGGGTTCGTTGTGGATTAGAGAACAGTGTACAGTGTTCTAGCGGTAGCTCTAATCACCTTACAGAAGAAAGATGAGAAACCCATGTGGCCTGGGACTTAAGAGAAACAGTACAAATCACTCACTCTCTCTCTCTCTCTCTCTCTCTCTCTGCTTCCATCTGTCGGTCTAGCAGACTGAATTCTCGCTCTCTGATAACTGCCTGCCTACTATAAAATTCCCTTTCCTCTTTTTTCGCTCTTTATTATCTCAGCCCTCCTCATGCATGGTGATGAAGCAATCAGTTGTGGTGATGGTTGAGCAGGTAAGCCATGCTGGGCTGAGGGATTATAGCGTGGTGGAGGTCGTGCGGTCACAGAGCCTGAGGGCCGCCGGATCGCTCCTGCACCAGTCGCTCACTGAGCTCCCACAGGCTGAGGGCACAGGACGGGTCCTGGGCCTGCGCTGACGGCACACAGCGGAAACAGTTGTTGAAGTACATCCCACCCAGGCCTTCCAACTCAGGAGCCACTGCACAGTACACCGTAGTGGCTGCACCCTGTTGCTGCAAAAAAAACCACACACACACACAAAAAAAAAAACCCCAGAAATCATGATGTCAAAACATAAACAGAGCATGGGCAAGGACATTTTCAAAGGGTGATATATATATATAAGAGACATTGGTTTGATCGTGTACAATTCCTACAGAAGCTTCTAGAGTGATTAACGGCAAAGATGAAGATTCGAGGCCTGTCAAAAAGATCCTGAGGGAAGTTCGTTTAGACAGGCGGCAAGCCACAGCCTCAGTAACCAGACTGACAACGGAAGGATAAAGAGGCTGTGAGTGTGTACATACAGACTTTCTAACTCCACTGTACACAGGATCAATGGCGTAAAGACACTGCATGCTGTCATGTAAAAATGACTGACACATTCGTAGTCCTGAAACTGAGCCAATGCAAGTTTTTTTTTTAAAGACAGAGTGGATATAAATGATGATGGAATGCGATTGTCATGTACTGACCAAACACTGCACGCTGCGTCTTTTCTTATGTATTTCAGGGAGGAAATGCTGGAATTAAGGGAAATTTGGCTGGCTTTATAATCTCTCTGCAGAAGAAACATGAAACTCGGTATATGTGTATGTGTACTATACATAGGAGGCTTCGGTCTTTGGTTATCGCCTTGTACAAAGAACAGATGCAGGCTACAAAAACTGTCCGTTCATCTGATGTCAAAAGAATTTCACCGCATTCAAATGAAAACTGCTTCTCACTGCTGTACACACACACACACACACGCACACACACACACGCACATGCAGACTCAACGACAGCTAGAGGAACAGAGTGAAGTCATTTTGGTAGGAGTAGTTTCATGGCCATGTTACTAAGGTCAAATAATATGTGTGTGTGTGTGTGTGTGTGTGTGTCGCCTTTCTTATTACCGCTGCTTGCTCTCAGTCAGTCATTTTGATTAGCATGTGTTAGGATTGCTCCATTGTATCATTTATACCAAAAAACAACCAGCTTGTCCGGTAGTCCGTCTCCGCCAGAGGCACAGCTTTTCTTCCACATGACTTAGTACCATAGGTTTGGACTTTTTTTTTTTTTGGAGGTGATGGAAAGATGGAGGAGGAGAAGAAAAACATGTCAGATAGAATTAGAGCACAGTCGTGTTTCATGCCCCTCCTCGTGGTAGAAAGCTGCCGCTGTTGCTTCACATGAAACTCTGCAGGAGACTTGAAATGGGCCTGTTCTTTATCTTCCAACAGCACCGGTGTTGTGCGCCTCTCAAAAGCCAAGACCAATGTTTAGGAGCAATCGGCTGGCAAGCATTGAGAGAAACTTGTACTCCTGGCTCCCGGCGCGCGCGCGCACACACACACACACACACACACACACACACACACACACACACACTCACACAGCACAAAGACTCAG
>JAOUWY010000015.1:16829773-16841823 GCA_025728095.1 Prietella phreatophila | reverse complement strand
GGGGGGGGGGACATCTGACACCCTTGTCATCTTGCCTAGCTGTCTTTATTACACCTTTACGTGTAGCCAACTCCAGCTTCATACTCCATACGGCCAAATATTTACACATCATGTAGACAAGGCCACTTCATCAATCTCTTTACTGCATGTGCAACCACCCTGGAAATCTTGTTTTTGGATTAAGCAAAGAGGGTGCAGGTAATAAGAGTCCATCATCCTGTTCCACAAGGCCATTTGTCAGCCTGTAGTGGGCAGGCACAAAGAGGTTAGAGGAAGTTAATAAATTACCTTTCTCACTCTCACCCTCTCCTCCTTACCCCACCTATCTCCTCTACGGTAAGGGGACTGGCAGTGAGTTCCTGTATCCAAGCCTGAGTTAGTGGCTCGACATTTCTGCAACAAATGAACAAATCTTCACTACTAACTCTTAAAAATAAAGGATCTTCAATGGTTCTTTACAGCACCATAGGTTTTGCAAAGAACCTTCTTGAGCCTTTTTTCATTGAATAGGATTCTTGAGTTGAGCTATATGGTTCTTTGGAGAAGTTCTTTATGATTCATTATAGGCTCTTCAGAGCAGTGTATTGGTTCTTCCAGCTATCATCCCTTCACAGGTTAAAGTGAACCCTATAAGGTTCTTTTTGGGACTGGAAAAGGTTCTCCAGGCATCACTCATTGGTTCCTTAGAACCTTAGAGAACTTAATGATAATATGGTTCCTTGTGGCACTGCTGTGAAGAACCATTTCTGGCTTCTTTAAAGCACCAGTAAATAGATGGTTCTCTAAAGAACTTAAAAGTAAAAGTTTCTTTGTGGAAACGGGTTCTCCTATGGCATCAACCCGAAGAACCCCTTTGGTTCTAATTGAAACCGTTATTTTTAAGAGCGTAGAACTCCTAAACTCCTAACTAAAACTCATGCCGTTGAGTAAAACGATACGGAGACAACACGATCCCTCGA
This sequence comes from Prietella phreatophila, assembly GCA_025728095.1. Classification (NCBI taxonomy): domain Eukaryota; kingdom Metazoa; phylum Chordata; class Actinopteri; order Siluriformes; family Ictaluridae; genus Prietella; species Prietella phreatophila. Next base: position 16,840,864 of record JAOUWY010000015.1, on the reverse strand, counting down.
ACACTTGGAGGCTTATTATATATAATGATGGAACGGTTTAAAGTATACAGAACAGTCTCTGGACATGACTGAGCTAATCTTGTGCCCTTGTTTTCACCTCTGCTTGACTGTAACTAGTGCACATACAGTACGCCATTACAGTAGAGTGTAATGTGTTCTGCACTGAAGCGAGGTAAAGACTAGCATGACTGAGATTATTCACAGCTAATGGGGTTTCAGTGCTACATCCAGTTCTGTGCTGCCAAACTAGGGCATTGGAATGAAGAGGAAGTTGTGCTAAAGCGCTTTAACCATAAAGCTGAACTTAACCAAGAAAAATTGAAAAGCTGGACGGTTAAGTCGCAACAAATCTAGAGTCACACTGCGGCTCTGGTGCAACGCTACAGAACAGCTTACGTGACTCTATTGCGGCGATCTCTGGCTGAATTACAGCTCCGTGCACATGTCTACAAGCGACTACAGTGCTCTTATGGAGTACTGTACCTTGTTTACATGTGCGCTGTACTGTATTCCTCTCAGAAGTCTCTCTACTAAATGAATTCTACCATTGATCCGCAGAGAACCTGCATCCGGACGCTCACAGTTTTAGCATCGGAGGCGCAAAAGGTCTGTGAGAAACTCTGTGTGTGAGCGAGAAGGTGAAATGACACTGTCAGGCAGAACAAGAGGGATGCAATCTTACTGCTCTTATGCTCAACCCCTCACCACTTGACCTTGGTGACCCGTTTGGGGCGATAAGCTTTATGAGATATCGCATTAAGATGCAAAACCACCCACCGCTGCCATTTATCACACGCTGCCCTGTTTAGCAAAGAGCAGGAGAGAGAGAAGGGAAAGCCACAGAGAAGGGGAGAGAGAGGAGTAAACAAGAGCTTGGTGTATATTTGTGTAAAAGTGTACATTTTCTTGTTTATCCGTGTATGCCCATGACGGGCATTTAAAATCATGAATAGTGTTTATTTTATTTGGTTTTATTAGGGTAGCATACATTTTGCAGCAATACTGATAGCAAACCAAAGCAAATGAAACTAAGATCAGTTATAAACAAGCTCAACTCTAAGACAGAAACATATACATTATCAAGACAGACCTCGGTTGGAAATTCACATTTAAGCTTTAAGCTCTTGCAATAAAGCTGTCTGAGGACTTTCCTGAGGAATCCATTGAAGTCTTCCAGTACGTTTTTTTTATTTAATTTTTTTCCCCTTTGGGATTCAATCAAAATCTCATGCAAAATATCCAAATGAGCAGCTTTAATTTCGCAATAAACATTTAGCGTGTAATTCTGTTTTTTTTAATGTTTAGAATTAGTTCTAAGTACTTTGGCATTGTTAATGTTTTGGTTTCATTGTAAATGCTTTAAGTACTTAAGACTGATCTGGCACATCACCGCCAAGTCACTGAATGCACATACTGAACTATCAGGCTGTATGTACTGTACTATAATGTAAGTTTAATAATCGTCTCCATGACATGCTGGGAGTCTTGTGCTGGGTGACGGTTTGTAGTTGAGACACACGTAGATCCCTTTTGTAAACCCGTGTCCTCCCGATAGATCTCTAGTGCTATGTGCCACAGACCCTTTACAGCATTTTTCCTATATTTATACTCCAACATTTCATAACCAGTGTAGAATGAGTATCTACGGTATGTAGCAGCGCTGCTAATGAACTCTTATCTGTTAATGACTGTAACGGGTCGACTTTTGTTTTCTCACGTGACATAAACCCCCCCTAGTCATCTTCCAAAAAATGTAAAGATGTCCGCCATCTCTGTAAATAAGTGTAGATACCAAACAGCTATGCATGCTGATATTCTAGCAATTATTTCAGGTACTTTTATAATCAAAGTCTCATGTGGCATGTAGTAAAAAAAACAAAAAAACAAAACAAAGAAAGAATAAAAAAAATAGAAACAATTATTAGTTTAAAAAAAATATGTGAAAAATTGTGACATTTTTAAGTACTGTAAGTGGTTGTTTCCTTTGCCTGTCATCCCCATTGTGTTTTTGTTTCTTGTAAAACTTGTCTTTACATTTGTAAAGGTTAGGGTTGAGGCAAATAGTCAGGACAAAAACGGAGAAGCAGTGAAGGACCACATCTGAACTTTTTGAACTCGGTGCCAAGCAACAACAGGACAAATGTAGGTAGAAAAATAGGCTTAAAATAAGCGAATTCTTATTAATATGGCAATATTTGTTGTGTTTCCGAAGTTTATGAAAAACATCTGCAATGTGCATTAATAACAACAGACGCAGATATGTTCCTTTATTGCCCAAGTGCCAGAGCCAAAATAATGACCAGTGAGCTATAATTCTGTTTCCTTTATTTTATAAGGAGCACTTAATATTTTCAATACGGTTACTTAAACATATTTATAGTAAACTTTTAAAGTTTACTTGCAACACACTGCACCACGCGGTCACGTGACGGTTGGCTTCGTACAAACCCAAAAGTGTTATGATTTGCCTCAGCCCTGTGTGTTGAAATGTACATTCTTATTCAAATGAAATATTCTATGGAGGGGAAGATGTATCCTATGAACGGAGACGGTTTTTTAGGAATGTTTATTTTTCATTCATGATGATCATGATAGTTGGAGGTGTCTGATTTTTAATCTGTGCTAAAGATATTTTAAATTTAATAAATAATCATTGTAACAAGATGTTCTCTGGCTGCTTGTTTTTTTTTTTTTTTCCTGTAACGGTATGTATTTAACCCATTTTAGAACGGTACACTGTAATCCAGAAAGGTCCTGACACACACGTTCTGTGGTCACCGTGCGATTTCACACACTTCTAAGATCTTCTCTTCGCACAGCACTGATGCAGTTTTAACAGCGGTACTAAGCTGAGTAAATGATGCCCACAATAGTGCCAACTGCTTGGCTGTGCATCACCTCCGGCCAGGCATACCTCCCCCTAGAGTCACCTCCTTTATCTGCTGTGTCATCACTTCCCCCCGGATCCAAAGCGCTGTGTAAACCTGACACAATAGACCTCCGGCACCCGGTAAGCTTCCTGACATCACCAATCTCAGGGGCCTTCAAATAGGGCTCAACAACAATAACCTTTTGAGTTACTTTCCCAGAACATGCATTACACCTACTGTAGTCATAGATTTCATGTGACTTATTCAAGAGAAAAATCACAGCTGTGTGTGTGTGTGTGTGTGTGTGTGTGTGTTTAATCGCTGAGACACCTCTAACAACATTACAGATTTCCAGCCTTCTGCTAACATCTAAGTAGCATCAGTGGTATAGTCTAGTGTACCGTGAAATGTGATGCAGGCTTTTGACTCCTGGCGGCATAAAAGAGTTCAACAGCACATTCAGTGATTCAAAAACAAAAAACTTTCACTTAGTCCTAACTCCATTACCATAGAGCACAAAGGAGCCAGAACTGTAGAGCATTTACGGAGTTCCTCCTTTCGCATTACTGTTTACCTCTGCAGTCAGTGTGGCTGCTCTCAGTGAACTGACAGCGCATCTGAGCATGCTCCAGTCAGCTGTGAGGAGGATTCTGGGTAAAGGGTAAACACCCCTGTCACTTTTTCTCTCTGCCTAATCAACCATCAGTGAAAGGATATATTCTCACACACACACACACACACACACACACACACACACACACACACATCTAAATATACAAGTACTGGTGCTTTTTAGGGGCCGTGAGTTAGAGTGACCAAGACTAAAGCAGTTGCTCTTCACAGGAGATGATCACAACTATATTAATATACTCATCGTGATTGAGCAAATATGCAGCTCAGTCTGCCATTACTGGTCTTTTTTTTCCCAGTTTCATTTCTATTGAACGTTTCTGCTGAACGTTTCTGCTGAACAATTCTACTGAACGTTTCTGCTGAACATTTCTATTGAACATTTCTACTGAACATTTCTATTGAACATTTCTGCTGAACATTTCTGCTGAACATTTCTGCTGAACATTTCTATTGAATGTTTCTGCTGAACATTTCTATTGAACGTTTCTGCTGAACATTTCTATTGAACGTTTCTGCTGAGCGTTTCTGCCATTACTGGTCTAACTATCCCCTGATAGATCTGACTAGGAGACCTGCCCTATTGCCAAGCACACCACTAGCCAGTAATTTCTGAGAATTAAAGTGGCACATAACAATTCCTCATCTTTCATTCCAATCCAAGTCAAACTATACGGCCAAAAGTATGTGGTTGCCTGATTATGACCCCTCCCCCCTATATGTGAGCCTTCCCCAGACTTGTCCCACAATATCTGAGGCACATGATTGTCTATAATGTATTTGTATGCTGTAACATTGTGATTTCCCTTTACAGGAAGTAAGAGGCCCAAACCTGTTCCAGCATGACAATGTCCCTGTGCACAAAGCGAGCCCCATAAAGACAGGGTTTGCTAAGGATGGGGTCGAAGAACTCAAGAGTCTTGACCTCAACCCCGCTGAAGACCTTTGGGATGAACAGAAATGCCGACTGCACCCCAGGCCTCCTCACCCCTCACTAATGTTCTCGTGGCTGAATCCCCGATCCAAATCCCCACAGCCATGCTCCCAGAAGAGTGGAGGTTATTATAACGGCAAAGGAGGACCACCAACCAAATATGAGTGTCATGATCAGGCGTCCACATACTTTTGGCCATACAGTGTATCTACTTCTGTTACTAACAGGAAGAAGAAAGGTTGGGTGACCAGTGGTTTATCATTTGAAGATGGCTTAAAGTAAAACGTACTCTCCGGTGCAGGATCTAGTCCACATATGGATGCTGTGTAAACTGAGAAATGGAAGTGTGTGCTTCCGCTCTGTCCTCTGTCCATTTTTCTCTCTACGCACCAGACAAATGGAAGAGGGGGTGATCAATGTGTGCAAAGGCGTTGCACTAAACGAACCTTCATGATTACACTCTTGTATTGTTCAGTCAGAGCCATAAGGTAGCAGGACCTTGCCCCACAACATGCATTAAATCCTATTAAAATCGCCTTCATTATGGCACAGGCCTGTGTGTAATGGAAAACGAAAAGGCTCTCCTTCTCCCCTGAGTCTAATACTACTGATGCTGGAGTGTGTGCACATGGCCCATTCCCACTTACTCAAGACTGAGTAATAATGTTCATGTTCGAAAGGTGGACCACACAAAACACTCTGCACAGGAAGCCACCAGCCTAAAGCTCTAGCTAGGCTTGGGAAGAATGATGATAAATACACAGACTACTACTACCACTGAGATATATATGTGTATATATAGATATATATATATATATATGTGTGTGTGTGTGTGTGTGTGTGTGTGTGTGTGTGTGTGTGTGTGAGAGGAGTTTGCATGTTCTCCCCGTGCTTCGGGGTTTCCTCTGGGTACGCCGGTTTCCTCCCCAGTCCAAAGACATCCACGGTAGGCTGATTAGTATCTCTAAATTCTCTGTAGTGTGTGAATGGGGGTGTGTGTGCAATTGCGCCCTGCAATGGGTTGGCACCCCGTTCAAGGTGTGCCTTGATTTCCCTGGAATATGCTCCAGGTTTCCCTGCGATCATGTGTAGGATAAGCGGCACAGAAAATGGATGGATATTATTATTATTATTATTAAGTCTGCATATTTTTGATTCTGGCAGAAGTTTTATGCTGGATTCCCTTCTTAGCACATCCCTCTCCATTTTCCGGGCTTGGAACCGACGCTCGAGAGCGCATTCCTTTGTGCAGCCCTCCAGAGTCTGGGGTCGGTTCCCTGACGTGGAATCAAACCCAGGACCGCGGCAGTGAGTGTGTCTCAGTATATATAGATTAGTTTATATACAACCGCAAAAGCGCAAGGCCAACACATCACAAAAATCAGGACAAAGAGCGCACAACATAGGGTACTGAGAAAGGAAAGAAATAAGAATTAAACATATCTAGAGAAACCCTGCCTGCAGAGGTTAATTACTATGGTTTTGTTCTGTTCTGTTTCAAGGAGAAGAGGGTGGGAAGGGAAGAGCGGTGTTGCTTGGCACCAGCACGCTGTCCTAAAATGAACAAAGAGAAAAAAGTATAGCAGCTTGAATAGAAAAAGGACACAACCTGACCGCCACAGTGGATGTGGGAATAAACAATGTTCAAGTGACAATCATTTATCAGTCAAAAGACCCATCCCCATACACACACACGCTCTCGCTCTCTCTTTGCCAAGTGGCTCCTGTCACACTTCAGGTTGGGATTAAAATAGAGGAGGTGGAGGTATGATTGTGTGAAGAATCAATGGGGAGGGGTTAATATGTGTGTGTGTGTGTGTGTGTGTGTGTGTGGTGAGTGAAAGAGAAGGGAGTGCTAGGACATGAAGCACCCATGGGGAAAACGACCCAACTAAGAAGGACTTGTGCAGTCACTGTGAAACTATCTCATTTTTATCTTCTGAAAGGACTTCCGAGGTGATCCGAAGAACATAATTATTTTCACCTAATAAAAGCAACATATGCTAAGACAATAAAAGCCCTTATTGGACATCTATTCATTAAAAGGTGGTTGTAAAAAGAGGAGAATTCGTGCATGGGAATGAGATTTAAAAAGGCTTTTCTGAACATGAAAATCGGCTTAGAGCTCTTTTTAACGCAGCTCTAGCACCCCATGTTCTAATATAAAAGAGCTTGAATAAAACATGAGAGGGGTGTGGGTTTATTGGGCGTACGCTCTTCCGTGCTCAAAGATCTTTGAAGGAGGAAAAAAATTGCAGCTATTTAACCTTATTCATTTCTGCTCACAGTAATGAGAGTGGCCTGGTAGAATAAAAGGGGTCTCGGAGAAAAGGAGCCGGCTCCGGTGTTCACTGCGTGGTTTTGGCCTCAATAAAAGCCAATCCTTAGAATATTGTAACCCTATGAGAAAGAGCAGAGAACGGATTTAACGTCGTGTGACCTTGAAGGAAGAGCCAGGTGAGATAAGCATAGTGCTATTCAGCGACGCACACGTACAATACACCTGTACAGATATTTCCAAGCACTGGAGTAGTGGCTTTGGATTTGACCAGGCTCTGATGGCTTTATACTGGGGTTATGGTGAGTTAATACAGTAGCTCAGAGTGCTATTCTAGCTAAAGTCAACCTATCCCAAACCTGTGCTGCTGGGTTAATCAGCCTATCCCTGTACACACTGCTGGAATAATAAGGCCAAAGACAGGTGTGAGCTTCTTTACAGTACCTGCCACTCTAATTGGTCTCAAAAGGCTCCTATACTGGGAGACCACAATCGCTGTCTTGAAAAATTCCTTCAGTCACACACACTCCAAAATCTCTCATTAGTGGGGCTCACGGGGGTGTCTCCTATAATAAAGCCATTATCACTCTAATGACTCCAAACTGAGAGCAAAAAGTCTGTCAAAGGGTGCACACACGCACAAGTGCACAAGTCACTTGGCTACTCTAGTTTTGAGAAACTGAACAGAAGACTACTAAAAAGTTAAACCGACATCTTGATCACTTTTTTTCTATCATGTAATAACTGTACTATGATTATTATTGTTTTTTTAAGTGCACCAATAAATGCTTGCACACGGCACTAAATTCAATCTAATGCTTCCATCCATTTTCTATAGCGATTATCCTAAATATCCTACATAAGGACACCCTGGATGGGGCACAATTGCGCACACACACACACACACAAGATAATTTGGAAATGCCAATCAACCTATGATGCATGTCTTTGGACTGGCGGAGGAAACTGGAGTACCCGGAGGAAGAGGGTTCCCCCGAAGTACAGAGAGAACAAGCAAACTCCACACACAGGGCGGAGGTGTGATTCGAACCCCATCCCTGGGGGTGTGAGGCAAACGTTCTCCTCCCAGTCTAATATAGTAACAGAAATTCACTGTACACCAAATTGAAATATCTCACATTAACTAGAATTGATTAAAGTGTTGAAAAGTAAACTTGTATCACTGTAAAATTCCCGACAGTCCCACTGACACTATTACTACAGTAGTGTTATCGACATCATCAGCAGACACGGCACATGATACATATTTAATGAATATATCTGCTGAGTTAAAATACGAAACGCTCGACAGATGAAGATGAAAAGGAAGAAGGGAAGCCAAGTTAACCAGATGCACCTTTAACAGGAATGTACAAATCATGGGCTTTCAGAGTGGCTTCTTCGGCAAAAATAAACCAATTATTTGGGCATATCATGTCTGATATGAACTTACAATCAATTTTTTATTCATGAAACTGTTGCGATAAAAGGAATACTCGCACACTGGCCAACATGCTGTTATGCTGAACATCGGCACGGCTGTGATTTCCTCGTGCCTGCGGCCCGGTTACAGCCGTGCCGATGTTCAGCACATCTCAGTTTTGCTCGTAAGATATTGCTTAAAGCTATTACATTTTCAAATATTTAAAGCTCATAATACAGTATGAACACAGGCCATAAGAGTGTGTGCTACTGCTGTAAGAGAACAAATTCGACCTAAAGAATACAAAATCTTGGCCTAATTAATCAGTTCAAAAATTCACTTTCATTTTGTACTGGTCAAGGATGTGAGGGATCTGGAGCCTATCACAGGAAGAAACCCTCGAACAGACACCAGTCCATCACGTCCACACACATACACGTCAAAGGGCAATTTATCTATAGACAATCCACTTCCTGACATGTGGTAAATAAGAGGAAATCAGAGAACCTGAAGGAAACCTGCAAAGGAACATGCAAAACTCTGCAGCTCTGGATTATACCTGCTTTAATGTTTCAATGATAGATTCTATAAGACGTACAATAAAGGTCTGACTGATTTGATTATTTAGCACATTACAGTTTGTCCCAAAAGTTTCCATACACACAGGACTATGTGTTCCAGCACCACATCGGTTGTGTCCTCGTCAGTGGATGTTGGTGGACGTCCACTTCTTCTCGGTCAGTCTGCATCACTTCCAGACTTTTTGAATGTGTTAATAAGTTTGGCAGCAGTGTCGTGTGTGATGTGTTTCCCATGTTTCCTGTTAAAGTCCATTGCAATCTTGCGACAGCTTCCTGATCCGGCCATGAGAATGATTTCAATTCCTTAGTCAAAGGCGTTCTTAAAGACTGACTGAAACAAAAGCATATATATAATGTAAACTAAGTATGAAAACTTTTTGGAGACCAGTGTTAATTTCCCCTGTGTATGGAGACTTTTGGAACAGCCTGTATTATAATAAATACCAGTGCATTATTTAAAATCAAGACACTAAGCAGTAAAACTTCGCAGGTTCTTGATTACTGTTCATTCCCGTTTGATCTGTGCTTACTTGCGTTCTCTCGCCACTGCAACTTGCCCCATCCACACCCACACACCCACACCCACACCCACACCCACACCCCCCCAAGCCTCTGTAATGCTTAAGGTCGTTGGCAATACTTGATCTTAAATAAAAAAATTTTAAAAAGTATCAGTGCACCATTAAGCGCAAATAGTAATGATATTAATTTGCCAAGACTGTGTCATTTTCACAGGAGAGCAACTAGCAGAAAACATTATGAAAATGTCTGAGAGGACTGGTAATTGAGTTGATTAGTGTGACCTTGCTAGGGAAGGTAATAATGGAACGAGTGAACGAAGCGTGGGGGGCTGAGTTATGACCCCTTGCACATTTGCTCCCTCTCTCTGGGGTTCGCTATTTGTTGCAGGGTGAGGAGCGGTAGCAGTGCGCACCCTGCTCTGACAGAGTGATCCTGCGTGACTAGCCGAGCTTGTCGTGCTGCTTAGCGCTTTTATCCCTGAGAGTAATGAGGGGGCTGGCAGCGAGTCCGGGCAGTCCGTAAAGAGCAGAGACCAGCCTGTCGTGGGATTAACCAATTCTAGAGGAAATAGCTTTGCATTTAGAGTAGACAGCATACACTGGCTAGAGTGGGTGAAAGGGAACCAAGGGCAAAAAGCCCAGAGGCTAAATTTGATATAGAATTTACTCTCAACCTTTTGTTTATTATTCATATTAAAACACAGCCACACAGAGAGACAAAGAGTGAATTAAACGTATATTACTTGTCCCAGCACACAAATGTCTCTCTTTGTACCTTTACACACACGGCACTATGTTGGGTGTTATTTTGTGTGCTTCCTGGTGTAACAGCTCAGTGTGAGGTTTGGCAAAGAGTGCTCCTGTCCTCTAATACAGGTTTTATTAGATAATGAAATAAATGTGGAGATGTCCAGCCACCTCAACTTCCATCCCATAAACAAGAACCTGCTGAGAGCTGGAACATTTCCGCTGAGACCTGAGATGTGTACATCAGGACAACTGTACACGTATAGTTATGTGTACATAACTAGCTATGTTTATTTGTTTGGTTGTTTGTTTTTTGTATTTTTGTCTAGGGTTAGTAAAGTATTATTGTTGTTTTTTTAAATTACAGCTCAAGCACAGAAGTAAAGCAACGGAATAAAAACGGATGAACTAATTGAATGGACTGAGATCAGTCTTAAGATTGGTGAGCGCCTAATCAGAATTAGACTGAAAGAGATAGGGGGAGGCCGAGGAACATAAACTACAATGGCCACATGGATCAACGCCTGAACTCAATGAGCCATGAGCTCGTTCACCCCTCAGACAGAGAGACAGAGGGAAGATCCGCACACTTGCCTGGCTTCAATTATGGACTGCGGTTTACTGGTCATTTGAGCATCACAGGAATGAATCCCATGCATGAAGCCAATCAGAGCTTGTTCAAACTGAACCAAACTGAAAAGGACAAAAGCAGAGGAAAATCAGCAAGCTTTAATCTACAGTGAAGCACAATCCATTTTGACACAGTCAAAGTACATATACGCATGCACACACATACATAAACGTCTGTCTCCGCTAGAGACAGGGGCCAGACACTTCTTTGTCCTTATCTGCTCCTGCTGGCCTGCTGACCCCTGAGCCGACAAGTCTGGCCTCCGCACACACTTACACGCACGCCCTCACACACTCCTGCCGCGCGCCATGCATTACTGCTGACACTCCACATTTAATTATGCTGCTGTCAGCCACTGCCCCTCTCCTCAAATTCATTTTAATAAACTTACTTTCTCTGTCTCTCTCGTCTTTTCACCCTCTCCCTCTCTCAAGGTTACTGCTAAGGGAGTCACCTTCAGTGCCAACCCCTAGGGT
>JAOUWY010000015.1:16790318-16804761 GCA_025728095.1 Prietella phreatophila | reverse complement strand
GCACAGTTTACTTGTCTTTCGTTGTCTTAGACTTCCGTCTTTCATGTCACCGTGTTTTGTTTCATGCCATAGTGTTTAGTTTCTTGCCATAGAGTCTTGCCTAGTTGTCTTAGTGTTTGTCTCGTAATCTATTTGTTTATATTAAATGTTTCAAAATCTGTGCCTGCTTCTGCCTCAACATTGCAAACCGTGACATGAGGCAACAATATTATTAATCTTTTCTTAGCTACTGTGGCCAAATTAAAGCTAAAGTAAATAAATAAAGAAATAAATAAATAAGAATGATCGGTCGAGAAATAATGCTGAATGCTAACGCAGGAAGTGATTGTTTTATTTAGATGGGGTTTTTTTTTGTAGGAATTTTTATTTTGTTGTTGATGCAATGAATCCTGTATATTTCAATTAAACTGTCGATTTTAATGAATGCAAAATTTCCCTGAGGTCAGTCCAGCAGCAGTAGAGCAGTAGAGAACCTTGTCTTCTGCTTTATGTGATTTGGGCCGTGTGTTCATACATCCTGAATCAGAAGTCTAAATATAAACTGCCACTTCACACCACTTCATACACGTCTACATTTTTGCAGGAGTATTTCTTTTTTTGAGTGATGCCTAAGGACCCGAGCGGAACGGCTGAGAGTGTCGGATGGTCAGAGTGTTGTTAACGTCCCTGCTGCATTAAAGCAGCGTGCCAATCCCGCGCAGATCGATGTAGCCGAAGCGAAGCGGATAGGTGAAAATGGAGTCGAGAATGGGCCGAGGATCTTGCGCACCCTCAGAGCTGCAGGAGCGCTGAGCCGAGCCCGATGCTCGGGGAGCAAGGCACCGGCGAGAAAGCAGATGTGCCCATGTTACATTTGTTAGAACAGTCTTCTCACCTTGTGGTAACACTGCGAACTGTAGCTGCAGGAGAGCGTGATCGCCAAAGAGAGATGGGGGGGGGGGTGGACGGGGGGGGGGGACAAGTAAAACATGAGTTCATCACAGAAATAATTCCAATATCCATTATGGACCTAAAATGCGGGTGGGTCTTTGCACGGGGCAAGGTGCTGAAATTAGTTTACTCCGTTGAGAGTTGAGGTAATGGCAGCCAATGAGATTCCCATGCACAACGCAGTCACTCTATGAAATAATAATGTGTGGAAAAACAAACCACGTAATAATTTCCCCGTTTTCTACTTAGAGACGAGGCATCTCTGTTGAGCGGAGTCAACTAACCAAGACTGTTACAAGCTTGAGAACAGCAGCTAGGGCACCACCCTAATAGGAAGTTTATCCTCCAAAGAGAAATGCATAAACATGGTGACACGATCAAATGTTTCAGTGTCAGGAATACAGTGCTGGTACATTTAATGGCATTTGGCAGATGCCATTATCCAGAGCGACTTACATTTATCTCATTTTTTATAAAACTGAGCAGTTGAGGGTTAAGGGCCTTGCTCAAGGTCCCAGCAGTGACAGCATGGCAGTGCTGGGATTTGAGCTATCGTTGTCCTCAGGTTAGGTATTGCGATTTTACAAAACCATTTATCCCTTATCTTTTGAAACAAAGTACAGTGCATGGTCTTAGAAATATAGGCTTTCTGTTTGGGCCAAGTATCATCAATGTACTACTCAAACTATTTACTCAGTTTTGCTTTCTCATGCCTTTCTCATTTTTCCCCAGAGACCCTCAGCAAACAGCCTACTGCCAAAAAAGAGGCTCTTAATTTCAGGATCATATGAACTATCTTCCCTGTAATTATGTTTTGTTGTGTTTTTAAAAAAAAAAAAGACTTGCTAAAATAGTGAAAGTACCGCAAAGTAATAATGCATCTACAACACTACTGAATAAATAACCTTAATACCAATGTAGTGCAAATCTTTCAGTTCAGTCACATTTATTTTACTGTTGGATTATCTCCTAACACAGCATGTACTCAGCTGATTCGTACATATAGATTTAGGTAGGTATCAAAAGATCTCAGATGAGACCAGCTGATCAGGGATTAGATGCGTACTTCACATACTGCTCTTAATTACTGCGTTCTGGCTGCCGCTTCAGCGTGAAGACTTGTATAATGCTAAGCTGTTTTCGTGTATAAAAGTTTAGTTCGGCACATGCTTGAAGGCAGAATGTCTGCCTCTGTTAGAACAGCAGAGCCAGATACAGTCCTTGTTGCTGCTTAGATCCAGCCTGTGGAGACCAGCAGACACTAGGTCTACAGCCAAACAGATTAGTGTGTGTGTCTCTCTAAGACAGAAAGAGAGAGCTTACTACAGACAGCGTGCAGTTAGTTTATGTGTTGCTGGAGTGGTGGGGTCAGGACACAGACCTAGTCACCTGGGATGGAATGATGAATAACAGCACAAGTCTGGCTCTCCTGAGAGAAGTTCTCACTCGAACAGTACGAAGGCAATGATGATGGCAATCCCTGCACTGTCTGCAGCTTGAGAACGTTTTTACTGTGAGCACCCCTTCTGCAAGGTCATATACCAACCAGTCAACCATGACTGTACCGTACAGTATTCAAGTGTGCTGAGGTGCGTGACAATGCTGTGTGGCGTCCATGCACATGCATTTGGGCTGTCAGACACACTAAGGCAAGGGTGTCCAATCTTATCCACAAAGGGCAAAGGACTGGTGAGGGTGCAGGTTTTCACGTCAACCAAGCAGAAGCCACACCGTAGTCTATTGAAAGCCAAGATCAACTAATTAAACCGGTAGAATCAGGACCCACACCGGCCCTTTGACGATAAGATTGGACACCCCTGCACTAAGGCATGGTCTCTCACGTCAATATGAACCTCTGATCCGATTCTCAAGTGAGATTCTGGAACATTCCTGCTGAAGGTTCAAGTCACTTCAATTAAGCAGCACTGGATCCATACTGAGCAAGTGTATCTCTGGTGGGCGTCTCGCAAACTCTACTGTCACTTGTGGGTGCTCACTTTGATCACTTCTGCTGTTGTAGCTCATCCACCTCCATGTGAGATATGCTGTGCATTCTGAAATGCTTTTCTGCTTGTAAAGATGTTATTTCAGTTAAAGTAGAATTCCTGTCAAACATTCGTAGCCATTCTCCTCTGACCTGGATGTTCCTTTGTTATTCGCACCAATCTGTGCAAACTCTAGATCAGGGCTGTCCAACCTTATATGGACAGCACCGGTGCAGGGACAGGTCTTAATTCTAACCAAGCAGAAGCCACACACGAGTTGACTGAAACGCAAAACCAACTGATTAAACGGGTGGAATCAGATGTGGCTCCTGCTTAACTGGAATGAAAACCTGCACCCACACCAGAGTTGTGCGGATAAGATTGGACAGCCCTGCACTGGATATTGTTTATGTGAAAAATCCCAGGAGACCAGCAGTTGAGGGCTGGTTGAGGTCCTTGTTCAAGGGCTCAACAGTAGTAGCTCGGCAGTGCCAGGGCCTGAACTCATGATCTTCTGATCAGTAGACCAGAGCCTTAACCACTGAGCCATCACTGGAAGAAACGTGTCATAGGAATCAATCTGAGGAATCATCCGAGCCAATCGTTTGGAATTGTTGCTTTACAAAATCATACATAGACTTCATAGAATTGAGTAAATCTCACCATCACTGAAATTAATCAGACAATATGAAGAAATGTCAGAATAGCACTGTGTGAGACTGGATAGTGGAATTTTGCAGTAATACCTTGAATGCAAAGTACAGGAAAGTAAACTCTTCTTGCCCAGGGCTCTGCACCACAGCATTGCTGCAAACCACCAGCCTCTTCATAGAGAGCAAGCCGTCACACCCATCAGGGCAGAGTGATATTTCAGTCTCTTGTAGGTACAGCGTTGCACTGAGGCTGCACCTGAGTCTTCCCTGTTCTGTTCTTCAGAGCTGAGTAGGCACAGGAGAGACTATCCCAGGCCTAATTACCGCTGCTTAATTAGTGTGGGGGCGAAAGCTCGATGGGGCACCTGCAGTCTTACTTCATATGCTGACAGGGAGGAACAAGTGTTAATGATCTGTATTTATGATAATACTCCCAAAGTGTGTGTGCGTATGTGTGTGGGGGTTAACACCTGAGAAAGCTTCCCTAACCACTCCAGATGAACAGAAGGGGAGGAACAGTACTAAGGATAATTACGTAAGTGCTGCAATAAGACAAGTACAATGAGAGAACATGCACAATTTGGAACACTATGAAATGGGTAGTGAATGGAAGAACATGATATTCCTTTTTTTTCCCTCAAAAAGGAAACACAAATATATAAAACATCATCCTGATGATAGAGGGGTGCTGAGCAGGACTATCTTCCTTCACCTCACTGCTGTTGTTTCGTGAAATTACCAGCAGAGTCTTCTGGTGAGAAAAAAAAAAAGAATTTTTTTTTCTTCGTTTTTCCTCTTGTTCCGGAAAATTAATGTCTGTGTGCAGAATATAATCCATCAAAAGCTGAAAGCTGAGGACATTCAAAAAATGATAGCAGGAAAGATTAAGTCTCTCCTTATGAAAGAACACATACACACAAACCAAGACACACAAATATTCATATAGACATAAAAGCTTTAAGGTGCTATGCGGTCAACAGGAACACGGTTATACCCTTTCCCACTCTTGGTCTTGATTTTAACAAAGTAAAGACAAGGTACTATTAGATTTAAACACACCCTATGCTGTTCTGTTGATTCAAATACAATTCCAGCTCTCTCAGGTTATACCAGTTGGTCCTCAGGTAAGCAGAATGACTAAACTTCTTATCAATTCAGAAAATAGTTAGAACTAAAGAATCTATAAGCAAATCAAGATGTTACTGTACCTGGTCTGTACATATGCACTCTTTCATACCAGAACCTTTATCAAAAATAAATCTTAAAAAGGTGGTCACTGACCTTCATTCCGAGAGAGGGATTCCTTTAGAAGAAATTTTATATGCATGATGATATAAATGAATTGAAAATAAAACTCTAGTCAGTGCATATCTGTCCCCATTGGAAGGTTCGTCTCCAGGGGAATCAGTAAGTGATCACCCAAGGCCACTGTAATCACAAATAACTGATCGATACCAAATCAGGTACTGCTGCACCATCAGTGCAAGGTCCTCACACATTAATGCCGTGCATTAATTATTGACACGAGATTTAATTTGACAGGCAAACATACACCTATACAACGATCAGCCTTTTAATAATCCATACAAGCAGCATGGGGCTTAATCATATTGCTATTGATTAATATACAGCAACTAAGAGCAGTCAGGCATACCTTATGACCCATAAACATATCAGTAAAGCATGAGGTTCAGAGAGGAACAGGAAAGATGTCCTAACAGTGCTGAAGATAGTGCATCTGGGGGAGCATATGCTTCAAGGTGAGAAAAGATAAATGAATCAAAATGAAATAAGGAAGTGAGCGATGTTAAGAAAAGGGTCAAACCCTGTCATATATTCCTTCTGCTCCATCAAGCTCTTCTTCCATCAGTCTACTGATCTAATGTGGGAAAGAGGGACAAATCTCTAAACGTATGTCCTTCAGTGAAAGCAGGCAGAGATGAAAAGAGAGTAAAAAAAAGAAGAGCTCCGGGGCTGGAGATCATCTTTAACACTTAGCAGTGACTGGATCAGAAATAGTTTGCCACCCGCTGCTAGCGGTTATGAGTGGAAGCCATCAGTCTGCAAGCATGAGATAGAGGGTGAGCCATCACAGCACCTTGATTCATGAAAATAATGAAATATGTACAGCTGACAGCTAGAAGGATCACCGTAGAGGTTTTATTCTAATTCACTTGTCCTCTTTGCAAATCACTGATCACCTGTGTCATGTCAATGTGGTTGTTTTTACTTATTTATTTATTTTTTCAGGTGCACAAAAGTCTTCTAATAAAGAGTCCAGGGCACAGCCAGCAGCCATGGAACAAAACACTAACACAGTTTACTCAAAATGATTTTTAAGCAGACAATATATGTATATTGTTTTGGGTGGTTGCTTCAATATCACAGTTTAATATCACAGTTCATGCCTCCCAGCGAGACTGCAAGTACTGCACGCAGTGTTAAAGCTAAGATCTTCACAGCCTTTTAATAAATGCTTGTACTGTAACATCACCAGAGCCCCCCCTTCGATGCTCTGCGTTATCTGGAGAAACTCTCTTTAATGAATCAGATTATGAAAACCTCATATTAAAAGCCTCTCACGTAACAAAGAACTCAAAGGCCCCATCCAGCTCTTTCACCTCCTGTCTGAGGTTTCAATGAAAGCCACAATATCATTGAGCAGAGGCCCACCTCGCTAGCCGCTAAGGCAAAGGGTTGCCACTGTAATCTAATAGATATTGTATTGCTTACAGCAGTACATGCATAGGGAGTGGTGCTCTTTTCAATGGGCCCTAAATGGGAGATGAATAGAGTCAGGCATTCTGAAGGACGCCTAAACTTAATTTGAGTGAGTTAAAAGGTTGGAGATGGTATTGAACGGCTTGGACTGAACCTGGGCGTTAGCAGGGCCGTTTCACTGCCATTACAATGGGCTCTTTTCCTGTTAAAGGCCTCCTTGCCAGGCCCATCTCATTTTCTTTAAAAGCCCATGCACCACCTTAAAGCATTATTAAAACAGTGTGAGAGAGCAGGAGGTTAGCCCGGCGAGCGCGGGACACAGTGACACATGGACAGTCACTTATGGTACACTGCAATACAGTGCAGTTCTAGGCAATCCACTGAGGGTATAGATAATGAGAATGATGATGGAGGCAATAGCTTTGAATCAATGTGGCTCTTAAACAGAACGCATTGTTTTGGGATATATTGCATTCTACTGTCAGTCCCTTTAAGGCCCTTCAGAGGAGAGCAGTCCCTGCAGTATCACTGCATTCTGTCTTCTCTAAAGCTGCCATGTTGGACCAGTGCGTGAACACATATGTAAATTCATACAAAATACATCAACTCTCTGAAGTGGCAACTGTGTGGGTTTTTTTTTCCCTGTTCATTTTACCACAAATAGTAGCAGAAATTTTTCTATCCATCCATCCATACAGCTTAGCCTACACAGGGTTGCGGGTAGCCTATCCCAGAGGACTGGGGGCACAAGGTGGGGGATAGGGTCCCAAGCCATCGCAGCGCACGATCACATGCACACTCACACGCTACGGACGATGTGGAAATTGTGACCAATCATCATCATGGGGAGGAAAGAGGAGTACCCGGAGGAAACCCCACCCAAACCACAGGGAGAACATGCAAACACCGTGCACACAGGGAGGAGGAAGGAATCGAACCCCCAACCACGTAGGTACAAGGCAAACAAGCTAAGCACTAAGCCACCATGCCGCCCACAAATCCTTTCTACTTTCCCCGAAACACTTATCTAACTAACATGAAAAATACAGAATCAAGTGGGATGTAATGACATCATCCTACTGCATTTTAGCATTTTTGTGTTCTCACAGTTTACAGTAAAACACTAGAGAGGACATGTGGCCGAATTAAGCTTACAAAAGATTAAGTCGTAAGTAGCAGGGAGTAGATTTTAATTCACCAGAACAGCTCACACACTCTGTGCAACTCAAATGAAGAAGAAGAAGAAGAAGAAGGGATCTTAATGGATCCTTTTCCTTCCTACCAGCTCAGTCAGTAGCATCTGAATCAGACCTTCCCCTCTCTCTGATTCTCTTTGATAAAGGAAAAAACGGCACTAAACTCTGCATGCTAACTCTTACACTTTCATGTATTATTTAGTGATGGCTTTTTATCACTGAAGTGCTTGGACTAACTTTTGCGGACCAGACCAGGATTAATAAAATGGTATAATGTCTTTCATGTTTGTGTAGCTTCAGACCCTGTGTTTGCTCAGTAGTACTGATACAGTAAGAGACCTGTAACAGAATCTAATTTTTCATTTTCCAAGAAGCAGAAAAAAGAAAGCTTGTTTGTTTCTTCTGTGCTTAAATAATGTGAGTCAGTGGTGTTACACAAATACACTGCTGCAGCTCTGCAGATTGGCTCGTACAGCAGAATGCCGCTTGTTTTTAGATGTCAGCACCTGAGAATCCTACAGTGGGCAGGCAGAGAGAGAGAGAGTCATGATGAGATCATAGTCATAATGAGATTTATCAAGCGCGGCCACTTTGTATGCAGCGCAGCCTCAGACGCAGGTTCTTGAAAAATCCGCACTTATATTTATAGATTGCGTAATGGATAGTATAAAAACGATTTCATTGTAGAATAAATCAAATGTCAAAAATGCAGCCTATACGAGACGATCATGTAACTCGGAATATGAAAAATTTGCATGCCGTTTGCTCCGCTTCCTCAAATCTGCAGATAAACGTAGAACTTAATGGCGTACATGATAATTTATTAGTAGGTTTAAAATATTCATAAATATAGAATTAATCATTTATAACACATCTTTAAATTAACGGGCGTCCTTGAAGTTCTACTTACAATGAATGAGTCCCCTGTGGCAATTTTCTATGTGCTACTAACAAATTTCAGCTACAAATACTTCGTGCATATTTGAGTGAAAATCGCATGGTTTTTAACAGGAAAACTGAGCTCATTGGGTCTTCAAACACCCAAAAAGCACATTCCAGTCTGCTAAACTAAAGGCGAAGCGGTAAAGGCCAGAGACGGTTAGAGATTTGCTGTTACTGTGAGTTGACCTATTTCTTGACCTCATCTGAGGGTGTTTTGACACTTGGCTTGTTAGGAGCATTTGTTTCGGAACCTGGTCTGTATCCTTCCTTGGTTCGGTCTGTTTAGACATACATGAACACGGCAATCTGCACCAAAATGGTAAATGGTAAATGCACTTATATAGCTCTTTTACCCAAAGCGCTTTACACTGTGTGTCTCATTCACCCATTCACACACACACTCACACACCAATTGTAGCAGAGCTGCCATGCAAGGCACTAACCTCCCATCAGGAGCAACTTGGGGTTCAGTGTCTTGCCCAAGGACACTTTGGTTTGTGGAATCATGTGGGCTGGGAATCAAACCGCCAACCCTACGATTAGTGGACAACCCGCTCTACCAACTGAACCACAGCTGCCCATCAGTCAAAACAATCAGTCCGATTGAAAACGGACTCTGGAGTGGTCTGCATGTGGTGAGGAAGCAGTCCGACCCAATGGACTGACAAACCAATGTGTATAGCAATGCATGATGGGAAAAACGTGTTATGTAAAAAAATTTTAAATGCGTGTTTGTTTTGCCAGTGGCTCGTAACATGACTCATGGCTTAACTCACTGAAATTTACTCTGACAAACATATTTCTGAACAACTTTCAAAATCGCATAAAAACACTGAGGTTTGCAAGGATGTTTAGCGAGCATCACAAGGAGATGGGCTTTAATCGCTACGTGGAACATTAAAATAAGTTCAATTAGAGAAACTACAGCTAAAAAGAAAGCCACAATAAACTCGCTGAGCTGCTGCATATCAATCTGGACGGAGGCCTGCTATGAGCAGAACCCAGGAACATAAACAGACGCGCTCTGACCAATGAGAGGACAGTTTACTCACATGCGACTTGCATAAATACATTTAGGTACGCTTTAAAATGTTGCCTTATGAAAGCATACTGAGCCACAGAGAAAATACATCGTTGTAATCATTTAAGTCTCCGTTTTGGAACAAAGCACAGATCCACAGGTTTGAAAACCCCCTGAGACTACAGTGATAACTTCAGCCCCTCCAGGGTTCAACCAAACACACTAACGGTTAATAAAACAACAAAAAGATGAGAATAGGCTGATATTTTCATCACCAAAATGTAATAGTTAAATTGTAGCTTTGTCCAAATATAAAGTACCTGCCATTACAGTGGTGGAAAGTTACAAACTACATGTACTCTTGTTCAAATATTTAATATACAAAGTAGAGAGTAATGAGGTATTTAACCCCAGAAGACAATTAAAAGACAGTATGTGCAAGCTTCAAATCTTTTTTTAATTATTATTTTGAGATCCAATCAAAATAAAGCTGCCGCAAGTCTGAACTTCAGGCACCGAATGTCTGAGATAGTAGAGACAGATGAGTATCTTTGGCCCAATTTATCAGGCATCTTTAGTTTTAAATGCTTCAAAGGAAGCGGAGCGATAACGATCTGCAAATTATGCGAACCAAAACCGGCAGAGATACCGGGTTATAGATATTTCCCAGCTCAACAGCCAACCTGCAGAAACATGTACAGGTAAGCCATTAGCTAGCTGACTGAACTAGACTAGCTAGGCAGAACTTTTTGATGTTTTACAGTATGAAAGCTCTGTATTAAACTTGATGAACGTCCGTGTTCTTCAGCTACTACCACAGTACAAATTGTGGGGAAAAACAGTGAAGATTTTTGTTTGTACATTTCACACCACTGATCATACATAACACGTTTGCTCTGAAGGCAGTGTTGTGTTCTGCATTGGGTTTGCCCTAACCCTTAAGGGAACAATGAACAACGTTGAAATCGCGTTACACTCTGCTACATCGCTCTCATGTTTGCCCGGTGTGCCAAAATGTTAATGCCTACTGGAATGTTCTTGCCCTCTTACGAATGTAATCCCTTGTGCTTTCCTGTAAGAAACACGAGTTATCAGAGACAACAGCTGTTAGTGTGCGCTTTCGTGCTGGTAGGACGTTTCTGGCAGGAAGTAAGATTTCGGCACCACAAGCCAATCTTAAAGAAAGTCAGAGAGCATCTGTATGGACTTATCAAACGGTCTCATCAATGGATTAAATCCATTTACCATGGACCTGGACTCTGAAATGAATCGTCACCTCAGAAAAGTTGATTTTCAGCAAGAGTTTGGCAGGAGTTCTCTCCCCATAGCAGAAAGACTTGAAGGTGGACAGTTAATATTCAACAATAATGGCTTCCATTTTAAGAGGAGGGTTTGATACACTCTAGGAAAATTAGCACAATAAAGCAATTAAATAATAAACACATATACTCACTGACCACTTTATTAGGAACACACCTGGTTGTATAAAGTGATTATTTGAGTTACCATTGCCTTCCATTTTTTATTTTTTATTTTGCACCATTCTGTGTAAACGCTAAAGAGTGGCGTGTGTGAAAATCCCAGGAGATCAGTCGTTTCTGAAATAATTAAACCAACAACTATGCCATGGTCAAAGTCACTTTTCATTATGGTCAAGGTATCCAGAAACAATGCATTGCGTTGGTGCCACATGACTGGATGATGAGATAATTGCATGAATTAGAGAACAGATTATAGAACATATGAAAATAGCTTTTAATGACAAATTCACAACCTGTATAGCTGTAGGCGACTTTTTTCTGTGACACTGTGAGGGGACGTGTCAAGTGAGAGACCGAAGAACAAACACGCAAGGCAATGGCTTACACGCTGAACAATATAGACCTTCAAACCTAGTGTTCACAATAACAGCTCCTTGACTCTACACCAAAAGTCATTACTCAGAGTCAAAGTTCAGAAGTTCAGTTGCTGTGATCGGAGATCCCTTACAGCAGTGCTGAGGGCAAAGAATAAGCAGACCTGTGATTTAGCTCCTGGGGAACATGCCTAGGAGCACGGCATGGCACAGATGATTTAAGCAGTGCTTAAAAACAGGACATCCAAAGAGCCCTTGAGGCATGCATACATACAGATCGAGACGGATGGATGGATGGCGGTAGGGCTGGACAGACAGACATAGATAGATAGATAAATAGATAGAGACACAGACAGACAGACAGACACTCGTCTGTGAACTCATGTATGCAGAAAAGGGCAGCTGGAGCTTTCCTCTGAGTGTGTTATGCTTCACATGTCTCAGAGGAAGTACGTGTTAGCCTTCACCCTCTGTGGTTGTTAGGTGTCAGACAGTATGATATCTGACTGGCGGGTGGGAATGTGAACAAATTGGGCAGAAAATGGGAGAAACATCCAAGAAAAAGAGCTGTACATTGTATATGATCCACCTAACACAGAATGCAGATCCTACCTTCACTGGTGTTGCTTTATTTCAGATCCATTGTATGGGACCAAAACAACAAACATTGTTTCCTCATTCCTGTAAAAACAGTCATTCATCAAAATAACTCAAATAGTTTTAATTACAATGGGTTGGGATTATTGCACAAGTTTAAACACACTGTCTGACACCCAGATAGACAACAGCTCTGTGTTAGACGGTTACACCCAGAGTGTTAAGTCATTTACAATGTGTGGTATAGTGTGTCTTCATTTGAAATTGTATTCAAATTCTTTATTCTTTTTCAGAGTCCAACGTTTCTCCAGGGCAGCCCTCGCAGCTTTTTACATTCAAATATGGGAAAAAGAAAACCGATACACTGTTTACATCTAAATAAAGAAGTGATGTGTGTGTGAGTGACAGTGAGAGTCTTCTTTAAAGGCTGAGCCTGGGGACTCATGCTCATTTTTTTTTTCAACGCTGTCATGTTGCTGGAGTTTCATTACAGCTTATGAATGCTTGCCATCATCTAATCTACACACACATTTGGCTTAAAGGACTCGTGAACATGCCAAACTGTTTTTAATGGCTTGAGAACATCTCAACAGCCATACGCATTAAAAAATTCTATGAAAGGTTCTACAGATATATATTTATTTTACTTCTCTTTGTAGTTTTTTATTTCATGTGTATATATATATATATATATATATATATATATATATATTCTTGCCATCAGAAATAGCTAACCAGCTTGCGGGCTTTCTGCTAGTAAACAATCTCACATTAGAAACATTAGAATCTCTAAAGTCAGCACTATTATATTCTCACTCAGATATACTTAACAGTAGCCAATCCTGCCAAAATATCATGTTACCTACCGCAATGTCCACCATTTTCAGCACATTACCTATGGTAGCCAGAACTAATTCAGAAAGTACAACAGGTCAACAGTACAGGCTTTAAGAATGAAATGTTTCGAAAATAACCTTCCTAAAATGTTCTTGAAACCTGTGATATAATTACGGTTTGCTTACACAAAGAGCTTACAGTAAAAAAAATTTTTTAAAATTATAAACTTATGAAAGAAAACCTGACACATTCTTTTAAACAATACAATATACATTTTCCACATGATATATTATTATTGATTTGTGTATTTGAGCTGTCATAGATTTTGTGACAGCACCTGACTGAAATCTAGCCCTTCATCAAACATTCCTCTATAAGTCATGGTTTTTTAGCTTATTGAATGAGGAACTCCTGTATAGACTCTTCAAGGTTTCCTCAATAGGGACAAACTGTAGGATCTATGTATATTTTATATAGAGGAAAGTCTCTGTTTTAAATCAAAAAGTGACTTCCACACAATGCTACGAGCCTTGCCCCATTACATCAACAGCTATATCAGTAACTGAGGTATTTCCCTATGTATCAGAAGTTAAAAAAAAGAAAAAAAAAATTCTGATAGTAATGACAGGAATATAGCTTAAAGCTTATAGGAGTAAAGCTAAACAAAAAGGATTTTAATGCTGCACTTCCCATACTGCTAGTAAAGTCATTGCTATATTTACACTGCTCAGTATCTATCCAGCCATCCGTCCATTTTCTGTACTGCTTATCCTACACAGGGTCACTGTGGAGCCTGGAGGCTATCCCAGGGACACCCTGGACGTGATGCCAACCCATCGCAGGGCACAATCACACACACATTCACACACTACGGACCTACAGTGCATGTCTTTGGACAGGGGGAGGAAACCCCGGGGGAAAAAAGTCATACTGGTATTCACACTTGGTCTCGTTAAGTAATTGTGTTTTAAAAGTTTATTTAATGTGTTGTTGGGTAGTTTATATCATCAAAGAAGTTCAAATGGAGGAAGGTGTGAGCTAGCCAGAAAAAGACTGGATTTGATCTTTTAATGTTTTCTATTGAACAGCTCTTTGATGCATAGGGCCTCTGTGTGTGTGCCAGGTTTCCCAGCCAAAACCCTAATCTTTACAACCATCATCTGTCCTAAAGCTGTTAGCCATTTTCAAATCCTGCTTTTAGTTCACTTAAAATCTGGCTGTTGTTCCTTACTTAGTTCCTACTAAACATTGCTATGCTGCAATGTTTTACTGTAAATCTTGTCATTTAACAAGCTAACTCATAGCATTTATAATGTGCTTCAGTCAACAGATTTCTGGACAGTGAGGAGAAGAGTCATCTTTGTGCTGGGAAATGTGACGTCCCCTCACGCACCTTTACAGAAACCGATTTTTAGAGGCTTCGCCCTTGACCTAGATCATTGGATATACTCTAATCCAAAACCCGCCTCTGTCTACGCCTGGTTGGTCACAATGGGAGGTGGAGTTTGGGGGGAGGTTGGAGTCTGAAAGCTGGAGAAAAGACGGAGGTTGAATAAGGCAGCTCACTTCCACTGTTATTCAAACAGTATATTCACATAATCCCCCCCACACACACACACTATTTATTCTTTCACACACACCCTCTATAATGGCTTCAAGCTCTCTCTCTCTCACACACACACACACACTTTTTTTTCCTTTCACCC
>JAOUWY010000015.1:16708708-16721462 GCA_025728095.1 Prietella phreatophila | reverse complement strand
ACACACACACACACACACACACACTTACACACTTACACACACACACACACACACACACACACACACTTACACACTTACACACACACACACTTAAAGCTGCAGTACATAACTTTTTTTGTAGCACTAATAAATGTCTACAACTCTGTTTTGGGGTCACCCTGAAAAAGCTACATCAGTATTCACCAAAAGATTCACCATCATATGGTGCTTTGGTGAGATTTTATTTATTTAATATTTAAATCATCCAGCTGGTATTAATGACGGCGTTGTGAGGCCATTTGCACTTGCAGCCATTTTGAGGCTATTTTGTCACTTGCAGCCATCAGATTAATCTGTACAGCCAACTGTTCTTCCATGAGTTACTTACAATCATATACTTCTACCATCGAGGTCTTTAAATTCCCTAATCCCCCAAAATATGAGCATCCATCATGTTTCAGTCACAACAGCAAACACAGAGGAGTAACGTTAAGGCATGCAAATATGTAGAGAAGCAGCCAGTCCTTACCATCGACTTGGTGAAGGGGCGTGCCAGATTGAAAAGGAAAGTCATGAGCCACCAGCTGCGGTGGATGGAAGTATACATCATGTTCCCAGGGTGCACAGCGTTGGACGTGACCCCATGAGGTGAGAGGCGACGGTGCAGCTCATTGGAGAAAAGGATGTTGCAGAGCTTGGCCCGGTTGTAGGCCAGCATGGACCAGTACTCCTTCTGGGGTGGCGAGAGCAGAGTCAGGTCCATCTTTCCACAAGAGCCCAGCAGATCTGTGAACCTACAGCAACAGGAGACAAGACGAGACTGAAAATACATGCAGCATGATTTGAATAGCCACCAACATGACTTATCTGAAACCTTTCGCTCTTCTGTAATTTTTATAGTAATACTGTTGATTTCAAGCTACACATGTAAAATATTTTCTCCAGTGTTTCATTGATGATGGTTATTCTTTTTCACTTTCACTGATGAACCCTATTAACTTACACTGATTTGACAATCCTGAAAAATACAACACACTGTATTCAGGCTACAGGATAAGACAAATATGGGCAATTAAATCATGGATGTCATATAATCAAGGCTGCAAGTGATGTTCACATTACAAGTTTCTATGCACAATTCCACTCAGATTGGATCGGCCCATCTTGACGGTTCACATTCATAACTGTGACCCTGATTTGAACGAGAACGCACCTGTTCCCCTGAAATGCCCCGTTTGTGGACATTCATTTCTCAACTGCTTGACTATAGGACTCAGTTTTGGAAGGTTCTCTCTAGTTTTATTGTCCTCCATTGTTATTTTGCCAAGCTGCCAAGACTAGACAATGACAACGACAGCAATACGCACATAGCCATTAGGAAAAAGTCACACAAATTCTGATCTGACCATTCCCTTTCATGTCACACTGCCACATACTGGATATCTATTCGATCTAGGACCACATATTGTTTATTTTTTTTATTATTATTATTAGCTGTAGTGGTAGTAGCAGTATTGTTGTTATTCTTAACACTTATTAAATGATTTTTTTTCCATGTACTGTTTATTTTGTGTACAGCACTTTGAGAAGTTGCGTTTAAAGGAACTCTATAAAATAAAGTTTATTATCATTATTTGTACATACAAAAGTGGTTCAGGTCTGATTTAAGAAGATCGGATGTTGTGTGTCCACATAGTCCTGAAAACAAAATCAGATCTGTGTCACATTAAGGCAGAAATGTGGATTGGTGTTACTTTAACCTGGCAACGTGAACACAGCCCAAACCTCAGTTTCCTTCAATCAGAATCCTGATTAACATTCAAGGTTAGCGTTGTGAAAGATCTCCTTACAAAACGTTAGAGAAAATCCAACAGGGGAAAAAAAAAAATTAAGAAAAAAAAAAAAAAAAGCTGCAGCCAGGACTAGTGTTTAAACAAAAACTAAAAAAAATAATCTTTGGCTAAGGCCTGCGTTTCCAGCACTGTTACAACCTGGCTTAGCTTAATGCAAATCAAAGCTGTGACATGATGTTGTTTAATTGGCTCCGAATGAGCTGTTAAACACCAGATGTTTGACAAGGCTTCATGAACACAAAGCTGTGTGTATATGTACGTGTGCGTGCGTGCATGTGTGTGTGTGTGTGTGGATAAAGTTTGGAGAGATGGTTTACTGCAAGAAATTCTCTCTCCCAAAGAGTTTATGTCTAATTGTTCCAGGCTCATCTCTCTCTTTAAACAGAGTCAACATTTACATTTTCACTAAAGCCATTATGCAGCAGCCAATCAAACTGTATCATTTGCTGTTGACAAGCCCCATGTGCCTATGTTGGGTTGTGGTTTGGCATGTTATATCTCTAGTTACTTAACGAACAACAGCTGCACGCTGGTTCTTTCCCGTACAAAACCTTTCTCCGCTGCTTCAGGCCCATAGCACCAGGCTCGTGTATGTGTAGTGACAAAGATGCGCATTCAGGGACACTGATTATGTCCATTCAATTCAAACACTATCTTTTAACACTCACTGTACCATCTTACACACATGCTCAGTCTCAGTTCTCGGATATAATTCTTTACGCACATGAAACAAGTCATTTCATAGCTAAAGAAGACTAGGGGCAGCACCAAAAAAGACAAAGCTAGTATGTAAAGACCACAGTGCAACAGAATCCTGGCTTACATGAAGAGGACGGAGGAGTAAGTGTATTTGTAGCAGCATTTTCTTTCATCATATTATCAGTTTAATATTCATATCATATTATCCTTGTGGAAAAGTCCAGGGCCTGTCGGTCGCTCTGTTCCCTAAGCCTCAGTGTAACACGGCAGATAAGGTCTTAAGTTTATTTTCCCAAGGCTCAATAACCTTTTCCTTCTCTGCTTCACCTACCTGTCTAGCCAGGTCAAGGTTTTAATCAGTGCCTAAGTACCAAAATGTCGTTTTCCCCAGGTCAAACGTCAAACCACTGAAGTGAAAATGGCTCGTATTAAAGCTAATGAATCAGTGTGAGCAGCGTAAAAGAGATCACAAGAACATTAAGGAATGTCTCATTTGAACTGCACACTGTGAGGGAAATGACCGTACAGTAGTAGTAGGTTTATGTCTAAGCTCAGTCAGCCTTCATCGTTAAGAGGTTAGGGGATTAGTAATGGTGGGAGATTCGAGTGAGAAGGATAACTGTGCAGGAGAAACATTGTTATTTTCTCTTCCTAAACAGTAACGCGTCTTTGGACAACCTCTGTCCTCAAAATGATGCTCCTGCCATTATTTTGACCTTTCTCCATCACCCTCAAACTATTTTTAAGATTGGTGTGCCTCATATCCACGTCCCTGCCCAAACAATTCAGTATACTTATAGGAAACACCTCCCCACTCATGCGTTCCACCACTGTACTACAGACACACTAATCTAGTGCTTAAACGCTGAAGCATTTCAGTAGGTTAGATCCATATATCCATCCATCTGTTTTCCGTACCAGGGTCGTGGGGGAGTCTGCAGCCTATCCCAGGGAACTCCTTGCGCACAAGGAAGGGGCATCCTTGGACGGGGTACCAACTCATCGAAGGGCACAATCGCAAACACATTCACACACTACAGACAATTTGAAAAAGCCAATCAGCCTACAAGGCACGTCTTTGGACTCGGGGAAGAAACCGGAGTACCCGGAGTAAACGCTGAATCACGGAGAGAACATGCAAACTCCACACACACAGGGTGGAGGCGGGTAGGTTAGATCAATCACGGCAAAACTATTCCGATTTTATTCATACTTCACCAGGAAGGTACGTGAAACAAGACTTTGTTAAAATGCAAAATCATAATATAAGTGTATGTCCAAGTTAAAGTCAGCTGTTAACTGTTTGCTGTTAAGTGGAGTGGATAAATGTGAGACTGTTAAATTAGCCATGAGATGTTGCTGACCTACATGTACATGTAGTTACTGAGCATCAGCAATATGTGTAAGTAAAACCACCAACCACTTTACATCTCCAAATCTCAATATTTCTACTCCCTTCTGCTTCACTCACCCCTCTGACTGAGTACTCAATACAAAAGCTTTGCAAATTATATCATATATTGGCAAAGTGCAATGGTAAAATGACTGAATGCGAAATGACACCAATTGAAGTCATATTATACACGTCATCATTTCTTTCCATGCTGGATTTAAGGATTTAGCTTGTTCAGGCCGCAAAAGTGGGAAGAGAGGGTGCAGGAAGCTCTGACCTGTGAGATTCAGAGGACAGCACCACCACACGGGCAGGAGCCGAACGCCCCAGCACGTTCTGCAGCAGCTGCACCAGGTAGAAGTGGCCCAGATGGCAGATCTGGAAGGTAGACTCCAACCCGTCCTCTGTCAGACGCCATGGCTGCGTACACACCGCCGCATTACACACGAGGATGTGCAGGGGCCTATACACACACACACACACACACACACACACACAAACACAGAGACACAGCACACACTTTACAATTAACACTCTTATACGTATGTATAAGACATTTATTATGACATTTGTTTAAATTGTTCCTGACAATAAAATTGGAAAAAAGGAAGCATATCCCCTACATGAGAAATAATGAGTTAAACAACATAACAGGTGATCAGAATTATTTCCCCTATTTTTGCATCGTGATATTCGTGGAACCCAGAGCTAGCGGTCAAAAATAGCAAGTTTAAAAATAACCCAGTTCCCTGAAAACAGCACAGGATGTGCGGTGCTGTTCTGGTGGAAACAGAGAGAGGGAAAACAGCACAAGAGGGGAGAAAGGTGAAAGAGGTAGGACAATGGCTGAGAAAGGCGAGAGGAAGGCAGCGGGTGCGAGAAAGCAGCTAATGGTATCAGCTGACATCTGGGCTGGAATCCAGCTGGAGCTGCAGCCACTCTGTAGGATCAGCTAAATCAGCTTGAAGAAAAGTGAGCTACTTCACAGAGGCATCTTAGGACATCTCTTTTCCCCTTATGTCCTCAGATGAGTACATTAATGTCTGAGATTTGGGGAATTAAAGCTGAAATACATACGTCATCGGACAGCTGCACAATTCTTGATGAAACAGGAATCACTTTTTTTTTTTTTAGCTTAGCTTATTAGATTCTCAATCGTGACTCCTTCACCATTTCTGTTAGGAACAATAGACATTTGTATAAAATGCTAACCTTATGAAACCAGTGTTTAGGGTTTGTTTTGCAGTGTAAAGTTTAGCTTAGCTTCCTAACATACCTGGACTGTCATGTTTATATCATAACATGGGACATGTTGGCTCAGATTTTCTACTTTAAATGAGGTTAAAAGCTTCGAATACATAAAACTAGATTATGTTATGTCAACAATTAATTCAGAACATGCTTCGAATAACTGTTTATCAGTAGATGATGCAATTCTATATTGCCATCCATGAATGAGGCTGAAAACAAAAGCACCAAGATGCTGATCTCTCGAAATGTCACAGGAGCAGACCTGTTTGATAGACGAGTAAGATTCTCACAGTTCTGAACAACCACAAATTCTCAAAGCTTTTCTGAAGGCTGTTCTGGGCTGTTCTCAGAATCACTCCAACACATAAACCAACAGATGACTAAAACAAGGTCATCCCACATACTAGTACGTCTGTCAATCCTGAAAATGCGTTCTGAAAAGTTCTAATCGCTGGAAGATCCTTGCCTTTGACAGAGTCGCTCCACTGGTCTTGAACCCTTGGTGGCTGCGCAGAACAATCTGAATCCACCCCACCAATTTTTAATTTCTTCCATTAGAATTAATTATGAGAGCCAGAGGCAATTTGTGTACTCTGTGTTTAAAACTGCCTGCACTATTAATTAAAAACTGGTTGCTGGAAAATTAATGGAGG
Source organism: Prietella phreatophila (assembly GCA_025728095.1). Classification (NCBI taxonomy): domain Eukaryota; kingdom Metazoa; phylum Chordata; class Actinopteri; order Siluriformes; family Ictaluridae; genus Prietella; species Prietella phreatophila. Next base: position 16,715,634 of record JAOUWY010000015.1, on the reverse strand, counting down.
AATTGTTATTCACCAACTATAATGAGCTTTCCCTATGACATTAAAAAAAGGAATGCATGATGCGTTTCCCCCCAGGTTCAGAGAGGAAACACCAACATCTGCATCAGCACACCAGCAAGGGGATGTAGGAAGCATGCACAGTACAGTATCACAGCAAACCAAGCACTGCCTTGCAAATGACTGCTAAAATGGGCTTGAAGCATGACTGAGGATATAAATCCCTAAAAAAGCTCTGCTATTCATTTCTAAATGTGTGGCAGCCTGGGGAAACAATTTTATTTAAATTATTATTTTTTTTTTTACATTTTCTACTATATATAGTTCTTAAAACTACAGACTTTTAAAGATTACATTCTGTATGGCACATAGCTATTCAGCAACTTGATCAACGCCTGACAATCCCTGTGTGAGAAATCACACCTCTCTAGCAAGGTTGAAGTCATGAATGGCAGATTGATTTTTCATTTGTTCAACTTTCTCCTTACCCAGCATGATCTTTGCAGGAAGACAGCCTAAGCAAGATTAAAAAGCAAATAAAACATTCCCATGTTGTGTTGGTGGAATATATTATGGTTTGTTAATGTTGAGCTGCCAAAGTATAACCCATTTTTGTATTTTTTGTCTGTTTGGCAGAAATCACACATGGCAACTACAGTATTCCTAGCCCGGATATAAGGGAAAGGCAGATAACTGTTCAACAGCATTAGTAACTTATTTTTAATGTCTTTAAGAGTGATTAACAGAACGTAGAGGTCGACTGATGGATCAGTTTTACTGATTAATCGGCACTGATAACCGGTTGCTGATTATTGGCAAAAATCCACACTGATCGTTTTACAGTATGAGAGCGACCTCTTGAGGTGAAATAAAAACCATCACTGAAAATTTTATTGTGACATTTGAAGTGTTTTTTGAGTCATTTTGGAGGTCTCTATTGTTATTTGTTATTTGGAGCATTACTTTTTGGTTCAGTTTGAATGCATCTTTTTTGTTTACATTAATATTTACTCATAGCTAATATATATTAAACTGTATATATTTAGTTCATTTTAAAAACTACAGTACATTTTCATGATACTGTCAATACTGTTTATTTTTGTAATAAAGTTCAGCAATATTTTACTTTGAGTGTTCTGTTTTCATTCAGAATCAACTTGAAAAACTTGAAATCACTTGATTAATCGGTTATCGGGAGGTGCCGGCCAACTTAGTGGTATCTGTAGAATCCACTAACGGTCGACCTCTAACAGAAAAGGCACATATACGAATATAAAGAGTGACTCTAAGGAGTAGCGACCCTTCTAAAATAAAAGACAGCTATCTGAAGGTGGGCCCTCGCACCCACTGACTGACATGCATGCACAGATTCTACATGAGATTTAATGAAGCATGATGCCAGAGGAGGGGATGCTTGGACTTCTCAGTGACTACTATAAAACTTTATGACTTTCACGCTTTGGTCGAAAGGCACGTAATGGAAGAAGAACATGTTTTCAATTGCCACTGAACTGCAGAACGGTTGATCCCATGGGCAGCACATACACAAGACAACAGCAGCACCAGACACCATTTACAATAAGATGATTCATATTGATTTATTTCTAAATTAAACCTCGATCTTATCACAACATGCTTAACATGAAACATTTATCCATGTTCGAGAGTAGCGTTTTCTGTCAGCATCTGGGTCAAAAGAGAAGGGAAAAGACAATGAAAGCTCCTGTAATGATGATGACAGGGAAAAGCTTCAGAGGGCAGGTAACAGGATCAGTTCCTACAATAGAACATCCCCCACCCCAAGTTTCATATATGAGGTGGCTGATTGAATGAGCCTCGGTGGGAGAGAGGACCACGTATTGCTGTTTGCCCCATAAACTCAGGCTAATTCTCCTGGTGTGTGGCCTGTGATTTAACAACATGCCTTTACAGCAGCCTCACTCTCTTAATACAGCTCCCTGCCAGGTCTGTCCTCATAAGCAAAAAGCTAACAAACGGCTTTAATAGGCAAGCCCACATAATGTAAAAACTCCCTTTAAAATTATTAACGCGATCAAGGGGGTCTGCCGCAGATGTGCAATTTACATGCTGGGCTAGCGGGGGCGGTAACGAGGGAGCAGGGAGAAATAATCCTACATATTTACTTTAAAAGAACCCCCAGGGCATGACCTTTGACCTGAGAATAATCTCCCCACATAAAAGAGAGATTACTTTTCTCCCTCTACTCTGGCCACCTACTATTAAGGGGCTCTGTTTATGATCTACACAAAGGGCTGGTGTAGCAGAGCACAGATTTAAAATACACACACAGACGTGCGCACACACTTTGTTCTTTTTCTTTTTTACAGTAAGGGCTAAATTAGATTGCATCCCTGACTTGGCAGTTGATATTCAGAGCTCATCAAGGTAATAATGTTACTATGGAGGGACATCTAATACACAAGCAAAGAGTGATACGGGGGAGGAGTTTGTGCCCCAAAATGGAGGACATTCCACTGTATGATTGAGATAATAAAACATCATGTACAAAAAGCTTTACTGGAACAGGAACGACATTGTGCCAAAGTTAATTACACAGAAGAAGAGGAAAAAAAGAATATGCATAAATACAGTATGTGTATATAATTGAATGCATTTTCCCTGACCCGAGAAAATCACAATATGGTTCATCCAGAACGATTGCCTAAAAAGACAGGAATGTGAGAATTTATACCATTTCAGCTTTAAATAGGGAAGGTGTAATAGTCGGGAGCTGTTTGCTGCATGTTTTCAATATAATCCTTTTACAAAACTGTTCTCTAATGCCCACATGGCTGATATTTTTTACTGCTCTGCTGCTTCTCAAAGCGTTTACTAGCATGTTCCATTTAGGAGCTCCTACGCAAAATACATAAAGGTAGGCAGGTCCGCCAATGTATTATAATCAGAGTAAACGTCAATGGCAATCGTGGCAGTGTAATATTGTGTAGAGATGATTAAATCATTCCACCAGACAAGCCTAGTGTTTAATATACTGAGGAGAAGAAAGAGAACAAGAGAAAGAAATGTTTGAGAAAAGTATAGATTGCATTTCATTAACTAGTACTGTGTGTAATTGTTGGAAGCAGAAATGGGGGTGGGAGGCACCTTCACCAGCTGCCTGCTGCCATTCACACCTCAGCAGCTTCCTATTCTGATACGAATCTACTTAATCTACTCTTGTGTGTGCACCATGGCTTAGTGTTTATCTGCCCTGTGTGTGCAGAGTTTGCATGTTCTCCCTGTGCTGTAGGGGTTTCGTCTGGGTATTCTGGTTTCCTCCCCCAGTCCAAAGACATATAGGCTGACTGGCATGTCCAAATTGTCCATAATGTAGGAATGGGTGTGAGAATGTGTATGTGATTGTGCCCTATGGACGGGCACCCCTTCCAGGGTGTACCCCGCCTTGTGCCCTATGTTCCCTGGGATTGATGCCCCATGCACCAGGTTCCCCGTGACCATGTAAGCGGTATAGAAAATGGATGGACGGATTAATCTATACTTCTTCCTCTGGGACACACACACAAGCCCAAAACTAACAAAGAAAAACAACCTTGACAGAAAAGAAAAAACGCTTATCCATCATTTGAAACCTGGGAACAGATCATGGGGGTTCAAGTGTAGTGGGTGTGGCTAACAAGTACAATAGGTGAGCTATATGACATAGCACTATTGCATCTCTGAGGATCAAAATTTGGACATCTTGAAACGGATACGCTCCGTACATTTTTGATAAATGAGTGTAATAAAGATCAAAGTGAGAACGAACATTTATATTCCATTCACTCATACACTGCATTTAGTATTCACCAAAGTAAAGAAGGCTGTGTGTGCATATGTGCAGTTCAGGTGAGCAGCAGGAACGTGAGCCTATGTTGGATCCTCAGCTGTACTTGGGCCTGCATGCGTGTCAGGCCATGTTTGAACCCCATCTCCACACTAACTGTGGGTCACTGGGCCAAGTAAATGATTTGGGTCCCAAATGGCCTTGGACTAATGGGCTAATCTTTCTCTCTTATTAAATGCCATCAGCTTCCATTAGAGCAGCCAGATAGCTGATCTTAGTGAAGGACTGTAGCAAAGAGAAGCAAGATATTTGCAAGAGCCAAGGCTATCACTACTTTCACTCAGCCCTGACAGAGGAGAGAAACCACACTAGAACAGACACATCCACCACAGAAAAGCAGTATGGCATGAGCCAAGTTAGTTTCTCATCAAATACTGTAAATTCAGCTCACTCATCATTTCATTCCAGTCCAATCTCCTTTTGGGTCACTTTCCACAAGAGCATTCTGAGAGTGCGCCAAATGACCAATACGGCCTCATTAGGGTTTGAACTGCACAGTGCATGTTGGGTGTGTGGTAAGAAGGTGAGGTGGGGGAGAGAGGAAGAGGCTGGGGGAGAGGGTGACGGTCACCTCCAGGCCTCTGGCTGCTGACCAAGCGGCTGCTACAGGCAGCAGTGTCCTGCCTGAGGGGCTGCCTGGGGCCAGATGAGCCCTGCAATCCCCTGAGAGCCTGGAACGAAAGATACCGCAACCACAACTACCAGCAGTCACCTCTACCACATTCTCTCCCAATGTTAGAGCTCTTGAGGAAGAAGAGTAAGGAAAATGTAGGAGGTCCACATGAGAGAAACACCTCAGTAGAGCAGGGATGGGATGATCCCAGAAGCATCTGGAACAGCTGAGGTGGCAATTCACTTGGCTGCAACAAGCTATAGCACCAACACTGTCAGAGAAATATCATGACCCAGAGAATCATGGACTAGAATTCAATTCTCTTACAAAAATCTAAATAAAATCTCTGTAGTTGTTGATATTCATACTAAGTGTGTAACATGGTGCAGAATAATTCACTTAGAGCTTATGAACCTGATAAATCCTGAACATTACAGTTTGGTATCAAGTGATGCAATGACTAAAGCTAAAAACACACCAATATTACAATGTTTACAAAACAAAACAAACAAAACAAAGACTCTGGAGATTGTCTTGTTATATTATTTTAGCTGAAGGGGAGGGGGCAAGCATTGTGCGCTTTTTCTTTTCTTTACACTGCCCGTCTTTGAGAGCCAATGTCACTATTCCTTTGCCTTCCGTCATGTAAAGTAACTTCATGAAAGCCATGCCAGTAATTGATTTAACTGGGGGACTGTGAAGGACTTCAAAATCTGTGGAGATGAGATTGATGGAATTATGCAGTAAGGTTGAGATACTTATTTATTGACCAGGGAGTGGGGAGGGGAAGCTTATGATGAGAGAGGCTGGACCTTTTGGCCTTGTGCTGATTTGATAGCTCGGTAATGGAGTCAGGGAAAGGAAGCAAGTGAGTTTGGTGGGGTCAGGCTCTAGCCCTGGACTCAGACCACTGCTCAAATGGAGCTAATGGCTCTCTGGAAAAAGCCTGGCTAAGCCCCCAAGACCGCAGTGTTTTATGTGCAGGACTCTCTTTAGGATGAAGGGATGCATTAATGCATTTTTTAATTTAAATCAGTGAGACAATGTGCTGCTGATGACAAACAGAATGAAATCAAAATTTTAAAAAGACAACTACGATAAGGTTGACAGAATATAAATCAAACTGTGTTTCAAATTAAAACATCTTATTATTGAAACCAAAAAAACTTGAATAGCTTTACTTACAGTTTCTTTGCTTTGAATGCCTCTGCAAACTCTCGGACACTTCTCAATGAGGCCAAGTCCAGGGTCATGGCTTCAACACGAGCTTTGTGCTGGATGGAGATAGTACAGAAACATACAGCATCTTAAGAATCCATCAAAAGATACAGCATCTTTATCATTCATGATTACATGCACTAAGCTAAAGGCCACCAGTTACAGTTCCTCAGACATTTCCCACCTGTGCATTACTCTATGTGCTATACAGCAGTGAGGCTTTAGCCACTGATGTACTGACATGCCCACATTTAAATCAACTCTCTATCCGCTACAATAAATCAGGAATGCATTTCCACCAGGAAGAGTTGGACAGTCTGCGGCTGGATAGCATCTCCATAGGCTTTTTATGGCACTTTTATGATTCCCCACACTCACCGTATTGAATCCATTCAGTATTTACATTAAGTGAGCACTGAGGTCTTGCAGAAACCTGTGCTCTTATGAAGTCTGTAATGGCATATAGAATAGGCTCGCAGGGATAAATAATGGATGAAAAAGGCCAAATCTGCAATAATGGTGCCGCTCAGCACTAGCTTTTAAGTTTACCTTTGATCGCTCTGTAACACAATCAATAAGAAGAAAGGTATACAAATCACTACAAAAGATATAATCATACACTGAGTGGTCACAGGTCAAACACAGGTCCCCTGAGGTTTAAAAAAAAATTGCTGCGGATTACCGGTTTCACGATAAACCACAATTAAATTCCCCGATGGTTAGTATTACCGTGTAACATTTAATTATCATTAAAACCATGTGCAATTATCGTGATTCGTAAAACTCACGGTATATGCTGTCCACGCAAACCCAGCATGAAGGTGCAGCGTGCAACATTGTTTTTTGAGCGTGAAAACGAACGCTACAGTTAAATACTGAGTGCATCTGCTCAATTCAGCATGAGTCCAATGAATCTGAGTCACAGCACAGATCAGCAGAGGTCAGATTTTATTCCTGACAGGAAGAGTGAGGTGACCCGACTGACAGGAAGATTGAGGCGAGCCGACTGACAGGAAGAGTGAGGCGAGCCGACTGACAGGAAGAGTGAGGCGAGCCGACAGGAAGACTGAGGCGAGCCGACTGACGGGAAGAGTGAGGCGAGTCGACTGACGGGAAGAGTGAGGCGAGCCGACTGACGGGAAGTGTGAGGCGAGCCGACTGACGGGAAGAGTGAGGCGAGCCGACTGACAGGAAGAGTGAGGCGAGCCGACTGACAGGAAGAGTGAGGCGAGC
>JAOUWY010000015.1:16679692-16695919 GCA_025728095.1 Prietella phreatophila | reverse complement strand
TATATTTTTTTTTTTCTTATTACTATTTTTTCTTTAAATCTGATTTTCTGGTACTAAACTCAAAACACACCTTCTTATCAGTTAAAGATATCTTGAATGTAGTCAAATATATCTAGTATTTCCTATTATACTATTGCAATAAACCAATTATTATTGCTGTTTATTAAATCATTATTAAATGTCTAGACATCTACTAATTTTAAGCTTTACATTTAAAGTCTTGTTCTATTGGCAGATAATGGTCCTTCTTTCTAGAAATAAACACTAAAAATTAGCTAAATATCCTGCCAATGAAACAAGACCAGCTCAAGCTTGAAATTAATAAAGTATTGTAGAAATACACCTAATAATCTTTGGTGTATTGTAATCTTATAACAGGAAATACAAGCCAAAATAGACCAAATATTTCCACTTGCTAAGATGTCATTTTAGCCAGTGTGTGTACTCTCATAGACATGACTCAACATATAGTGTTGGGTCCAAATACTGTAAGAGAAAACATTTTAAATTCGATTATCTTTGTAATTCATATTTCGCAAAATTCTGTTAAACGTGTGGGACAGGTGTGCTGATATTCAATTATTTTATTTATTTATTTTTTTTAATGACATGCTATTTATTACAATGGCATGTGTGAGGCAGAAGCCAGAAGTAAGCTGAAGAGAGATAAACAGAAGAAGAAGAAGAAAAAAGAGGAGAACTAGCATGGCTTTCCGATGGCTGGGGATCAGTCATTAGCCGAAAGAGAGAAAAATTGGGGCCTCTGAAACATTAATCAAACTCTTCACCTAGTGAGCAACCATATGGCGGAACAGCATGTGTATCGTGCAAACTTGCTGATCGCCAGTAACAGGGTACAATTAATTCCGCTGGCTGCATCCAGCACAGGCCTACCAGTTTAGAGCCCAGGGAGAGAGGGCTGGGGAAGAGAAAAAAAAGTGCTGCTCTTCTTTTTCCTGCCCAAAAAAACAGAGGGATCAAATTCAGAGTGATGAACGAGGGGGAGAATCAGGCCCTCGTTCATAGACTCGAGAGAGAATGACTGCACATGGATGAAGAGATCAGCAGAGGAAAGAAGAGAGTGGAGGAACAGAAAGAAAGACAAGAGAACGTCTCTAAATGCATCACTCATCCAATCACCGTGCTCAAACATTAATATTCATGACCAAAACATTATTAACAAAGGTACTAATCACAACCCTGCTCACACGCTAGTTTATTTGGGTAGGCGGGACTTGATTTTCCCTGCAGCATTCCTGATCCCTTCTTTTTCCTTACGTTCCTTTTCCTCTTTCCTAATTTAACACTGACCCTCTTGGCCGGCTACTGTTCCGTCTTCACTTAGGAATTCTTGTCAAAAACTTCTGTTTTTCTTGTTCGGCAAAATTAGCATCTCTTTTATGCTCTTAATGAAGTGGAGGCTCCTTAACACATAACATGGAATATTTCAGTAGAGGAAATGAGATCCTGTTAGCTATTCCCCAGGTCCTTCGCCTCTCTCCGGCCCATACCAATATCTGAAATGACTTTGGGGATGTTTGCTTCATTAGAATACACCCCGCCTCCAAAGACTTATTGTTCATTTTCGACCATGTATTATGACCCTGGTGGGACACTGTTAATGAGAGGAACTCTGTGTAGCTCAACTTCCTGGGTGGACAGCTCTGCATTTCCTTCCATATTTTATTTTTTTTTTTTGCTTATGTCCAGAAGGCTAGCGCTGAATAATGAAGTGCATTCATCACAGGAACAACAACACTATCACGGGTTATCAAACACCCCACACACACACACACACACACACACACACACACACACACACACACACACACACACACACACACACACACACACAGATTTGTAGATACCTATAAATTACAAAAGTAATGTGCATGAAAGAAAAAAAACAAAACACATCTTTACATGCATGTACAGTCTTTTACAAACTAACCTAGAGCCAAAACATTGTTACAGTTTGAGGGTGGTGTCGCCCTGCACCCCACAAAGCAATCGTCTTTATGGCTGCCACTGGGCTCAGTCGTCAGTGGATTTATGATTATTTGAGTCTGTGAGCCCTTGCGCTCAACTGGGACCTAATGAAGTGCTATTCAGACAGTCGTGCCTGTGAGCTTGGTTTTTGAGATTGGGTGCTGGTTAACTGTTTTCAGTTGCTGAAGGCTTGTGAAGGCACCAAAGCCTTGCTCTAGCTGAAGCCTTCCAAATCAGTGCTACTCTATTAGCCAAACATCATCCCATATTCCCCTCCTATTACAAAGGCACTTCTGAACAGTCGCATCATAATCAATGTCCAGGGTGATCTACAATGAGATCCTGAATGAATTCCTTGTGTGTCTCTTATACAGTATATACACAATTTCAGTTAAGTGATACACAGACCCCCAGAAGCCATTTCATTTACAAATGGGCCTTGATCATAACCTGTGCCCCCTTTAACCACCTCAGGTCACACACAAGCCCCTCAATGACTCTGACCCTGACCCTTATTCCAACCCGTGAAACCGCATACCGCCATCATCTCACTCTCCGATGTTTTTTTTTTTTTCAAACAGTGAGAAAGTGAGAGCGAACGGCAACCATCATTAATCAATATGTTGGGCTTTATTTGTGATAATTCATCATGACACAATATTAATGGGTGGCTATGCCCTTCAGAGGTGAGCCTCATGCAAATGCAGAGGGGGGGAAGCAATTAACTTTCGAGCGACGCACAGATGATTATAAATGACAAGGATATGTCAATTACCGCAGCCAATAAAGAGAGACAGAGGCTGCGAGGGCAATCTATCCACTTTACAGCTCCTCCTCAGCCCATAGGCTCTATCTATACAGTGGAAGCACTGCTCTAAAAGAGCACTTCATCAAGGCCCGGATGATGCGGCTGCTCAAAGACAACTTCTGATGAATTTTAATGCTTTGAACGATCAAACTGACCAAATAGGAGGCTGTAATGCAATCAGAAACATGATGCACTTTTAAAGGGATGAATTTAAATTTTTTGAAGATGTAACAAAATACCTCTGAGGACACTGCAGTCAAATACACTGTGTCAAGATGGACACGCATGTAAAGCTAGTTTTACACTGTGTGACTGCAGCTGTCTTTTAAGACTGTACGAGATCCCAATAAAATCTTCGTGAATTCTATAACAGACTGCACAAAAACATGTTCTTCATGTCAGATAAGTAGATGGAAATCCTCTTAAAGCCCTACGATTAAAGAAAATTACTATGTTCTGATCACGTCATCAATCAGCATTATTTGAACTTTTGCAGAATACCAGGGTCTCAGAAATAGAAACAAGCCCCTGCTATAATACAGTGTCCCAAATGTCTCCAAACATAAGGAAAATTAATTTTCTTAGCAAAAAAAAAAATAAAAAATCATACTTTATATTATAGATTTTTTTCAGATAGCCTTTAAAGTGCACCTATTATGGTTTACCAAATATTACCTTCCATGTAGTGTGTTTTATAGCTGATTGTGAATGTAAAAAGTCTGTAAAGTTTTTTAAAAAATCAAAGCACATGACAAGCAGAGTTATTGACTACCAAAAGAAGGAATCGATTCTGAACCCCTGAAACGAGTCATTAGTAACTCAAGACTTACTTCCTGTACTAACCTACGTAGGTTTGTAACAAAAAGCCCCACCTCTGGTCTTCATTGGCTTCCTCGTTGACAGCAGTAGACCAATCACAACAGACTGGGACATCTGACCAATCAGAGCAGAGTATGCTCACTGAAAGGAGGAGTTTAGAAGGAATCCTTTAGAACCGATCATTGAACGAGTCCTTTTTGAAACTGGGGGGAAAAAGGTAATGCTGCAATTTAAATTATGAGCACATTAAAGTGTTGTTTTTTTTGTTTTTTTTTACTTTGGATGCATGTAAATCTCTAGCATTAGGCACGTTTCAAAACCATAATACGTGTGCTTTAAAAGCACCTATGACCAAAGAAGAACATATTGAAAATATGCTCATGGCTGGATTGGGAAGCTGTCGCAAGATTGCGATGGACTTTAACAGGAAACATGGTGAGCACATCACACACACACACGACACTGCTGCTAAACTTACTAACAGATTCAAAAAGACGAAGTGTCACAGACAGACTGAGAAGCGGACATCCACGAACATCCACTCACGAAGACACAAATGACGTGGTGCTCTACGTATGGAGACTTTGTCATGCTTATAGAAAATAGATTTTAAAAGGATTTGGAGCTGTTCATGTGTGGGTAAAAGACGACAAGTGAAGAATGCATGGTAGCTTTGCAACTCATTGTACAAGAGGTCAGACATGTAGGCTGGCAACGTTAAATCTATTAAATGTGAACGGTTTTATAAGAATGGATTAATTAAATAATTTATGCACTGCCATTGCCTCTAACATATTTGGAGCTGTCCCATGTGTTTTGTCCTACTAGCATACAGACTCTCAACCACACGCAGGCCAAAGCATCAGCTAGGAAGCCAAGGAGTGAGAGCAAATTAGCTTGTTTTATAAGAGGGCCGGGACAGAGAGCTCCACCGGTCAAATAGACCAGACTGACATCACTGAGAAATGGGAATGCCCATTAGCATGTGTCAGAGCCAGGAGAAGCGGAAGGGAAGAAATAACATGATGAAAGGAAATAACTCTGAAGGAAGATACAGGAAACAGGTCGGAGGTTTTGTTTACTACAACACATCTTAAGATGTTCATATGTTTACAGAGAAAAGAGAGACATTTTAGCTTTAAGAAATCTATTTCATCCATCCATCCATCTTCTACTGCTTGCGGGGAACCTGGAGCCTATCCCAGGAAACATCGGGCACAAGGCGGGGTACACCCTGGACAGGGTGCCAGTCCATCACACGGCACAATCACATACACACTCATTCATACACCATGGACAATTTAGACCGGAGTGCCTGGAGGAAACCCCCGCAGCACGGGGAGAACATGCAAACTCCGCACATACATGGCCCCGGTGGGACTCGAACCCCGGACCCTGGAGGTGTGAGGCGAATGTGCTAACCACTAAGCCACCGTGCGTCCCAAAAGAAATCTATTTAATTTATTTAAATTCTGTTTAATCTCGGCAGTGAGATTATTCAGCTTTTGTAACATAATTTCTGAGTGAAAATATTGAACACCATTGTCGCTATAAAGTTTAGCACCTGATTCTCAGTTCTTACCTCTGCAGTGCAGCTGAACACCAATGGGCATATTCCTAGCCTTAGCGCAGAAAGGACAGTCCTGGCTAGCAGCCCTCTAATTTCCCAGCACTAAACAATCAACAACCACCAGGGGACCTGTACAGCACATTACAAGTTAAGCCCTCATTTTGTCGCCAGGGCAGAGGGAGATAAAAAATAAAAATAAAAAAAATCAAACGAAAAGGTGGAAAAGGAGGGGGGGAAATCTGAAACTTTCACTCTGCTTTGACCTGTGGATGTACCCAAGGAGCAGTGAGGGAGCCCAGAGGTGTCAGAAGTATTTGGGTGGGTTTTCCTAGGAGCAAGTGTGGTTATTGTGTTGGAGGTCTGCTGGGGACAGGAGAGCAATATTGCTTTAATGTGCGTGCTAGTGGAGAGGGGAGTGGATAGATTAAGACAGAATCCCAAACCAGCAGGAGCCCAGCTCCCTGAGCACAGCTCTGTTAAGCTGCACTACATTTAAGAATTAGTGCGTGTGTGTGTGCTGAAGCAGTCGCTAAAAATAGTTACCACAACCAATGCTGCTAGTGATCAGAACTTTCCCAGTTAAATAAAATTCAACATACAAATTTATGCTCAATTAATTTGTCTAAACAAAGGACGAGGAAAAAAAAAAACAACAACAAAAAAACGATTACAACATAATTCATTTAAAAAGGGACAAGCTAAGGCCTCATGAAGTAAATAGAAATGCAAATGTATTCTATGTAATCTCATGTTTATGGTTTACATGGGCAGTGATGATGCGCATACAGGGTGGGCTAAAACACCTGTGATTAATGGCTCCATGTCATATAGCAGCACCAAAACCACTTGTTTAAATTGTTCACCATGAATAATTTTAACACAAAAAAAGAAAAAATACACACATACCACTTTCCCATCAGAGGTACTCGATTATTCATTTGATGAGCTACAATAAATGGCAGCTGAGAAATCTAAGCCAGGCTTTTATCCACAGCTGCCTTTCTCAAATTTTACAGCAAAACATAGCTTTAGCGATCACAGACAATAGAATTTCATTCCGTTTTAGTAAATCTGACTGCAAAGCCGCAATCCCTCACGTTGGGTGCTAGATCGTAATTAGCATAATGCTTCTGAAAAGACGCTGATAAAGTATAACAACTTAGAGATGTGCTATGAGATTCATCATTAGACAGGTTTATCCTTTGTTTTGTTCTGTGCACCAAACCACATACAAATGTTTTAATGTTTTCAAAATTACATCCCATCACTTCTTGAATTCATCCGCAATGATTTTTAAACTTGCATACTAGACGTGCGATCAGCAGTGTAATCTTTCTGATTACGTACAAAGTGTAATGTAAGCTGATTTTTTTGGATTACTTCGGATTTCTGGATCAGGTTTCATTATGCTTTTGTAGGGAATACTATTCTTGTCCCTCTGAGCTTTTGTATTTTTATTAAAAGAGTACATGTACTGCGACAGCCAAGCATAAATTACTTATTACTCCGTAGTTGCGTTTTAATATGGTGCTGGATGAAGGAGGTTTGGTCAAGGCAGAGGTAAAGGTTTCCCAGAACTGGGCAGCAAGGACAGACTATACATCCATTCATCTCGCTTATCCTACACAGGGTCGTGGGGAGCCTGAGGTCTATTTTAGGGAACTCTATCTTAGGGCACAAGGTGGAGGGCATCCTGGACAGAGTACCAACCCATCACAGAACACAATCGCACACACATTCACACACCTATTCATATACTGAGGATCATTTGGAAATGTCAATCAATCTACATGTCTTTGGACTGGGGGAGGAAACCGGAGTCCCCCGGAAGAATCCCCCAAAGCATGGGGAGAACATGCAAACTCTGCGAACCCCCAACCCTGGAGGGATGAGGCAAACATGCTAATCACAAAGCCACAGTGTCGCACAGTAGATCATGGGGTAAGAGTCTTGGGGACGGTGTACAGGCCCTATGCAACATACCCTTGAACACTTCTTTGAAGTTCTCAACAAAGTGAAGTTCTATTTTTTAAGCATGGCAAACCTAGAACACAAAAGGGCTACCATGGAACAGTTGCTGTATTATTACCAGTACATATTTTCAACCCACTGAGATTTTAGCAAAAGATGCAGATTTCAGCATTCAGCAAGGGCCAATTGAACATGTCCTGGAAGTACAATGGTGCTTTTCAGTCCCATATGGCAACCAAGGGGTGCGCATGCTTCAGATGCATTGTCACATAAATCATTGTGCAACAAAATACAAAACAAAATACCACCAACGGTGAGCAAAATACACACGAAGAAAAGGAATCGAGCACTGGAATCGGCCCACGTCTCGCAGACACAGATCACGTTTGGAGAACCAGCGCCGAAATAATCTACTGTTCAATCTTTCCACCATCAAATTAGAGGTACACTCAAGGTTGCTTTACAATACAAAATGCAAAATGGCCTTTTGAACAAATTCAAAGTTTACTCATTATCACAATGCTGTGAACATCAACATGGCTGTCGCAAATCACCAAGAACTTGCTCAATGATGTTTACTGTAAAGCGGCAAGTCAATTAAACACCTAACACTGTAGAAAGATATCTAAGCAGTTCAATTTAACATAACCTCAAATTATAAGTCCGTGTTGAATTTCAAAACCTGAAAAAAGACCCAGGCACTAAAATGAAAACTATGTATTCCAAGTACTTTTAGATACAAATTCCACACAAAGGTAAATTAGTTATATATCATTTCTGTAGTTGGCTAGTTAACTAGCATACAGCTAGATCAGGCTTGGTTGCTTGCCAGCTCCCTAGTTGTAGGCCAGGAGGAGCAAAAAATAAGGCATACGATTACGGTGTTATATATTCTATATTTGTATAAATCATTTGGATGATCTATATACTGCGTTATGCATTCTATTTATTCTATTATACATTCTATGAGATTTGCCAAGGATCTTGCTTTTAACAGCTTATGGTTAAATACATGTATGTTGTGGAACACCCACAGGACAAGTTAGTTCCAGTTATCACTTACATTCCGAGAGCTATAAACAGCCGTTCCTACTTATAGAAAGCTTCACCATATCAACAATTATACATTGTCTATGTTAAATAATAACTTGTATAGCTTATCCTGGTCAGGGCCGCAGTGGATCCGGAGTCTATCAAGGGAAAAATCCTAATCTACAAAGATGAAGTGATTGAACCTGTAGTAGTCACTCTCCTATTGCTTCATGATGGTTTTATTGAGCTGCGTTAATTATAGTTGACCCAATTTAGCTGTCCCTATTCCCAGACAGCTCATGATTATACATAAGGGTGGTAGGGTTACACAGTATACCGGTACTACGGTAGAATCGTAATACTAAATACTGTAGATGCCACTGTATCGTCATGTATGTGCAGCAGTTAATACTATTTTCACTAAAACGATATGTCTCAATACACGAAGGTTAGCAACACTTCATTTAACTTAAATTATTTACCTTAATCTTTTAAAGATATCCTACTTGCTAGTAAGCAAGCTAACATTACGCTAACCGCTGAGCATAAATAATAAAATTAGCCTAAGCGAGCAAACATTATGCTAACTGCTGTGTGCAAACATTAAAATTAGCCGTGTTTGCTAGTAAGCGAGCTAATGTCACCAATTTTACAATTTCTTTGGAGTTTGTATAACTATAATATAAATGTATAAATATAAATACCTCTATATCATTACAGTATCAAGACCGGAACATTCATGAATTATTTGTGGCACAAAATAAACACTGTTTATATATCTTTATCTTCCACATTACGACCCTCCCACTCCGAGCATTTTTACCAGGTGATCCAACATTATTTTATTTTATATAGTTTTTTCCATCCTGTCCAAATGATTGTTGCTCTCCCCTTCAGACTCTCCTTTCTCTTTCTTGCCTTTTTCTGACTATCAACAAAAGGAAGAGTGACTGTCTGTGTCAGTGCAATAAAAAATGAAAGTGGTACAGTAAAAGCCCATGACAGCTAAAACACTTTACACACATTACAAATCTCTCTATGTAAGTATTGACCAGTTTGTAATAAACATGCAGGCTAACGTAACTGTGGATATAATACTCAGCAAGCTATGATAGTGAAAATAAATGAAGATGAATAAGAGCGTTCAAAATAGATTAAACCTGGATCATTTCAGGTACGTGAATGCAGTTTTATCCATGTCAAAGTTTCGACTATAGCATCTGTTAACCGTTAAATTCCTGATCGGCCCTGTGAGGACGCACACTGAGAGAAGCGTTCCGATTGGCTGCAGCCTGTAGGTATTATGGCCAATCAGGAAAGTCAACATTGCTCAAACATACACAGAATATTCTCGCTATGATTATGTGCAAAACCTGAATTTCAAAAAACAATTAGTCAATAATATTTTGTCTCCTCTTTTTATCCGGCAAAAATTAAAAAGAGATTTTGGTAAAGTTATAATTTTTTAAACTGCATTTTAGTCTTGACTTTTTCGTCAACAATATTGCACTTGGATATGGTCACAGTTAGTGTTTAATTACATCGGTCGTCCCATCATCGTCTCGTCTTCGCTGTGGAAAAAAACTCACTGACGAACATCTTCCGTCATAGTTTTCATTAACGAAATTTACACTACTTTCATATTGTCTCATTACAGCAAGTGTGAAGGAGTTCTACAAACACTCCTGAGCGCACTCTTCTGGTACAGGAGCCTGAAACCTCAAACACTTACTTTGTTTCTTTCTACATATTCTTCCTCAAACTCTCAAACGATCGCACTACAGAGTTTTCCATCACTTTCTTATCGACTCTGATACTGCTTTCCTGGAGTGAACGCGCACGTTTTCACATGTCTGCTCAGATGTCTGTTCATGGCACTCAGGAAAGCAATGTCACTGCCCTCAAAACAAGTCGGAATGACACACAAAAAATGTTTCTTAACAGGCTACTGTATCCAGAGAGGCAAATAACTTCACCTGTTATGTGTGAAAAGACAGCAAATGCTTGACTGAGCGGTTAGCACTGCCCTGAGTGTTGTTGAGGAAAATTAAATATGGTCACTTATCTAATTACAATGGCATGTCTGTCTGCCTCGATGTTAATGCACATTTTAAACATTACAAGGTTGATCTTTTCTCTACTCACTCTGCGGATCAGCAGGGTTCACCCTAATTGGTTCCAAAGCACCCCCTAATAACACAACACCACTTTAGCTGCATAGGCAATGTTAATTTTCCTCTTGATTGGAAATAGAATTCTGCAAAAACAATGAATAAATGGTAACATGAGGCTAGGTGGGCAATTAACATGATTACAAAGTGCCTCCTTAGCATTTTTGACACCAGTAGGAAGCAAACATGCTCAAAATCAGGAGAAAACAGTTATTCTGGTCAACAACCATGAGCCTTGATCAGAGATGTAGTCCCCCCCACCCTAGAGAGACTATACTAAACATCTCTCAGGGGATTATGAATCAGAGTGAAGCAGAATTTTACAGGCAATCAAGAAAACTAAATCTCTCTCTCTCTTTCTTCCTCACACACACACACACACACACACGCACACAACACAATTATTAACCAACAGTTTGACCCTAATTTATAGTGTCATTTCCCTTTAAAATAACAGTGATGTAATGTATCTTCCTTACTCATCCCTCTTACAGAATTGGCTCACATGTAAAAGACAGACTCAGTGAAACAAAACTTCCTGGCTGAGGCAGACACCAGATTTCTAAACACTGTGCCAAATACACAAAATATCATTATTATAGTACACCAAGTGCCATTATTTTTTCATTTACCAGGATGCAAACTCATTAGGGGTGAAAAAGGTGACAAACATGCAAACCCCTATGGGGGTTCAGGGGCATGATCCAGGGCCCTAATGTCAGTAACGTTATAGAAGTGGAATTTGAAATAAAAAGTATGCTAGCTAACACTAAATCACATGGAAATAATGCTGAACGTTACATCCAAAATGTGATGGCTAGCATTCTCTAAATATTTTTTTTTTACTCAACCTTATCAGGCTAATTAACAGTACCAACCTTCAAGCTTGACATGTCGTCATATAAGCCAACTAATGTTATCATAATGCTACTGTAAGAGATTCTTACCTTAAGGCAATGCTTACCAATCCTCTTCCTGGAGATCTACCTTCCTGTCGGTTTCGTCTCCAACCAAAATCTAACGCATTTGTTTTAGTTGATCAAGAACGTCTTAAGGAAATGATTACATGGTCATGTGGGTACGATTACGGTTGGAGCTAGTCTTCAGGAAGGTAGATCTCCAGAACAGGGTTGGTGACCCCTGCCTTAAGTCATGTGGGCAGTCAAAAGCAATGAATCCCATACATTTTTACACGCATGTAATCTTACTGCCATTAATTAGAGTATGGAATCAAATTTACTGCATCTCTTCACCAAGCCATTAACTGTTTATTTATTTATTTTTTTGTTAAAGATTTTTTGGTCTGGTTGGCCAAATGATTCAGATATGAAAAATAAGCAGTTATTATTGTCATATAGTATTGTCAACTGGAACAACCCTCTGCCTGCATTTCTACGTGTAGAATAAATTGTGTTGTGTGGTGTATATTCGATTACTATGTGCTGTAATCAAAGTTGAGTTAGTAGTGTAGTGGGGATTTATCACTGAAATCGGTATTCAGACCTGTATTCAGACACAATGACAGATTTAAGTGCTATCCAGACAGTTACGTGAGATTTGTGCATGTGGGGTGGAGCCTAAAACAAAGGCGTGACCCTGTTACACATCATTCTAACCATGGACTTTTCTTTTCTTGTGTGATATCAGCTAGAGCAAGGAGAAGGAGAAGGATTAAATCCAGCACTGACAGTTGGATGTAACCACAATCTCATGCTGTAGTATATGATTTCGGATGTAAATACACTACAACAACTATGGAATGCTTTACTGAATTATAATAATTATTGCATACATATGACATGGCAGTATTATGGAAAGTAACAGTATACTCGCTGTAAAGTTCAATAAAAGTGTTTTATTTGCCTGTAGGAGGCTGAATCGTAATCGGAAATACTGCTCTTCTTGTGATGTTCATTTTTGTATAAATTATGAACTATATACTATACTTCCTTAAAGTAAACTGTAAGCATAGCAAGTGAATGCTTGGTCAAACACAGTATTATTTCATTGCCTCAATTTAGTATCTTCTGGCTTAATTATGTTCCATGCACATGCATGACAGTGTACTAAAGAGATAATAAGGATGTGCTGGCCTGGATCAAGTGCTACTCTGCTAAATAATCAGGCTGGAAGCCATAGTGTTAAATGAAACCCAATTTGCGATGATTACTGTGATCATTACAACCATATCTATACATGCAACAATATATTGGAAATATGCTATACTCCCATTATATGTTGATTTCAATACTTACCATTTCTCATATTAGCATTTTTTTTATTGTGTCTTGCCTTTATGAGGGCGAGTCAAATGAAAATTTTGAAATGTAACATAAATTACAGAAAGACTACATAAAACTTGTAGTTGCAAAAGTAAAAATGTTCTACTGGTCCATTGTTCTCAATAGCGCTGGCTACCTTAAACCGGATATATCTTTGTTGAACCTACCTTCAGTAAACAACGGAAAATACATTTAACAAAAAATTAAGGATTTCGTCTGACTCGCCCTTGTATGTTCCACTGTATTACAGTTCAAAGCAAAGAGGGGCAAAAAGTGCTATTTCTTTTTTCTCTCCCCTAATTGCTAGTGATGGTCTAGATGCTGATTAAAAAAAAAACTCCATCTCATGCGGATCTACTCAAGAAAAAATTTGGCAAGCCCAGAGGTGAGAACTACAAACAGATAATCTGCATACTCCTAATGGCGTGCTTAGAAAATCTACTTAAGGAGTTCGTAACCTGTCTCTGAATATGCATCATTTTCCCTGTGTAAATATTGATGTAACTGAATACAGCTCAATATGAAAGGAGCACAATGGTATCACCAAAACAACAGTTCTGTTTCACCACCTTAAAACTGCCATGGGTTGGTGAGAATCAACAGGATGCCTTTTTGAGCCCTGGTGTCTATCATCTCTGGCAGGATGGCCGCCATTCATCTAAATAGCATAGTATTGCAAAGCAAAATCCAGGTCAAAGCAAAAAAAAAACAACAAAAAAAATGCTCTACAGGCCTACCTTTGTGGATAATGTTTTGCTGATAAACTACTTACATTTACAGTTACATTTATTCATTTAGCAGAAGCTTATGTCAAATGCAACTTACAAATGAGGAAATACAAGCAAAGCGATATACAAAGCGGAGAACAATACAAGTAGTACTACAATGCAAGAGTTTTAATTGAGCTCCAGTAGGGGTTAGTTAAATGTTCAAGGACGAGGTACTTCTGTAAGGCTGAAACTTCAGATCTAGTTTTAAGCATGAAAAACAATAGAATTAAATCTGGCAACCACAGCATATGAAAAGAATAGGTCTTTAGGAACAATTCAGCCCTTAGGTCTTTGGATTAAAACCACCATCCTTCTTGTAAATAAGGAATTATGTTGAGTCTTGTGTTGAACTATGGGGCCTGCCTTTTCAACCTAAACTTCTTGAGTCAAATCAGCAATTCTGATGTGGTCTGAACTTAATAAGCTTTATGCATCACTAGTTAGTTACAGTTACATTTATATAGCACTTTTCTAGACACTGAAAGCACTTTACATAGTATGGTGCGGGGGGGGGGGGGTCTCCTCAACCACCACTAGTATGTAGCATCCACCAGGATGATGAGACGGTAGCCATAGTGTGAGAGAACGTCCACCACCCATCAGCTATTAGTGAAGAGGATTAGTATACATTTCCCCACAGTTCTGTGTATGTTTTTTTTTACTTTCTCTATATCCTATCAACTGTTTCATTCTTAACCCCCCCTTTAAGAGGCCACGTCACACACCATAAAGCTCAAACTGCAGACAACCCCATAAAAACCACTGAGAGCAGTCTCAGTCTTAATGCAGTTTTAATGTCCAAATTTAACTCTAAATTTAGCCACTATATTCTTAACAAAATCAAAAGAAGTGCGTATGTTGAATGAACTCTTCGTACTGTTAGATTTGATCACACAGATAAGGAGATGAGCCAAGAATGTGCTCATAATTCAGACTTACTGATATTATTCTGTGATGATTTCTGAAGTAACAAACTGAACTCATCTCATCAGAGACTGGACTTAAACAGCACTGATTGTAGTGCTCCAATTTTCTCTGTGCCACTGTACCGGAAGGAACGCGTTTGTATTTTGCCATTCTTTTGCGAGCTGTGCCCTAGTGAGAATTTCATTAACAAAAACCATGACAAAAAATGTTCGAGACCATAACGAGACGACACCGGCGTCTTTAAACACCGTGACTATACCAACACGTGATACTGTTGATGAAAAAAGACAAGGTTGTCATCAATGTAGTTTCAAAAATAAAAACATTACCAAAATATGTTTTTTCTAAATTATAATCCAAATTCAATGGGTGGCATGAGCGGCAGTTTCCTGTCCTGAGCTGCGTGTGGCATATCAGAACTAAGTAAGCACAGTAGGGAGTAGCGTTCAAGCTAACGTTCATTAAATAACGACAGCAACAGTTGGACTTGGGAGAAAGAGAAGATCTATTATTTGGGGCCATTTTCTCTATAACGAGGCTGAGGGGGAAAAAACAAATGCCTTATTATATTGGAAAGTAAGCAATGTGGACACACAATATATGGAAAGAATACAACAAACCTCAAGTGGCGTATGAAAGCTAACCAGAGAAATTAAGGTAGATTAACATCTTGGTGGTAATGTTAGGTTGTTTTTTGAAGCTATATTAAGACAATTAGTAAGGCCATGGTAATAGTCTTATGGTTTAAAATGTTTTCATTGACTAAAACTAGACTAAAATACTTTTCTTTGACTAGGATAAAACTATAATAACCAGACGTTTAGTCAACTAAAACGTGACTTTTAAAAAAAGGATACATTTGAGACAGCACCAAAACCATATAAAAATCTTTTTTTTAAAAGCTGAGAAAATGAACACTAACTCTGACCTAATGTGAAGTTGAGCAACCGAAAGCATCAACCTGAAGGTGACAGCCATAAAATACACGATTAAGGCAAATCAGACCGTCATTTATGTGATCTGCATGAATTACTTTAAAGCAAATCATGCTGGGATTTCGAATGGAAAGAATGAAACCCAGGACATAAAGATAATCACGTGATTCCTCCCGATTTCCTGCCTTCACTTTGCGAACCTCACAACAACTCATACTGAGGGTCTGGCAATTCTCGCTCTGTATAATCTCAGAGCATCTAGAGACGGTCACAGACGTTGGTCATCAAACTAGCTGTTAAATCTAAGTCAAATCTGAGCTCACTAGCATGTACGTGTCAGCGTGGGGGTCGGAACAGGCTGAATCAGTGACGATGTTTTTACAGATTCGAGCTATGCTGTGATTAGTAAGCATGTGCAGGGGCAGAGAATGACTAGTAAGCACATTTGCGTGAATAATACAGTGATCTGCAGAGAACTGTAAAGACCAACGCAACCTGGCTCTACTCTAAAAATAAACTATTGTCTTTGTACTGATCAGCAATGCTTAATTTGTTGAAATCAGCAGCCCAGCCCTGCCCACACACACACACACACACACACACACACACACACAAACACACACACACCAACACATGAGTCAACATCAGCATTGTGACAACACACAAGAAACCCAAAACAACCAAAGATGCAAAATATCTACTGTGATGACCAGGGCACGCTGCCAACACGAACCATCATATACCACCATAATGCTCAAGCAAAATGAGCAGTCAGCTTTAACGTGCATTTGCTTACAGATACAATTTGCGAAGTAATATTTATTTGTAGAACTCACAGCAATATACAACTAAGCAAAATTATTCCTCATGTAATTCCAGCTGACAGCTGAGTATTACTTAGCTAAGTACAAGTATTAAGTATTACACCCAAGTATATATTAGAATGTTTTGTT
>JAOUWY010000015.1:16516566-16538423 GCA_025728095.1 Prietella phreatophila | reverse complement strand
CACACGGTAATGCATATAATTACAGTGACACCTGGGGGAAGCTGGAGGAGTAACCGACCTCATCAGTGCACTGCATCTGTAACTGAGGGTCCAGTCTGTAGTCCAAGGCAGACTCCTGCAGAATTACCCTGATCTGGTCCTCACAGTCTGGAGAGAGACGCTGCACACACAGTTCAACAATGGTTACAACCACACAGACCCAGTCATAATCAGCTATACCGTGTTGAACTGCAAAGTAACACAGCAGAGTGGGGTGCACTAGAACAGACCTGGTCAGCATATTTGAGTTTGAGGCAGGAGATGACCCGGCCCTCTAACTCGATGTCATCTTTCGATTTGTCCAGAATGTTCTGGCAGAACTTGGGAATGTCAGGCTTACAGGCCTTCCTCAGCACTGGGTTCAGTCTGTAATCTGGACGTATGAAAGGAAAAAAAATGTACTCAAACAAAGTCTAATCATGATCATATTCATAATTAAACGGTGCTTGGCATATCTAAAAGTCTCTTTAAAGCAGTGGTTCTCAAACCGGGGTCCACCAGATGGAGCCAGGGAGGCTGCGTAGAATTAGAATTTTTTAAAGTAAATTTTACCTACCGGTATATGTAAGGCATGATTGTCAAACTTTGAACTATGATGTATATAAAAATTGAACTATTAATAAATTAAATCATTTAATCAAAATTATACACAGCACACTAAGCTGAAACGTCACCAACAGAGACATCTGTTGATATACTAGTGTACAGTACAGTTAGCCACGTGCTGATAAAAGCCAAGTCTATTTAAAATGGAGTCGTTTTTAGATAGAGGACGTAGTCTCTGTTGAAAAAGTTAATACAGAAAAGCCTAGCGTGAAAAAACAAAACAAAACAAATTGCGCCACAAAGGAATGCACCCTACACAAAGGGGACCTCACGGTGAAACAGCTTGAGAACCGTTGCTCTAGCGCAGCATGACCCATGTTTTGATACGGATGAAAAATAATTAAGGATGGTGTACAAATGTGCGTCAGACTATACCTGTGTTCTGGGTGATCTGTCTCTTGGTGATCATCTGTTTGCATTTAGGGTCCATGAGTTCACTGTTCTTGTTTTGTTTCAGGCACTGGAGCATGCTCTTAGCATCGGCTTCAGAGCAGAAACGCTACAACAGCAAAAAATTATATTTAACGAGGTACCACTCACTTACTATACTGAACATGCAAACTACATCTACAAGTGCAGTTTGTAATCAGGAGAGTCACTGCAAATGAAAATAAATAAATAAGATTTATGATCACTCACCCTGATCATCTGCTTACACACTCTCATGAGCTGAAAGTCAAGTTCAGGGTCGATCATCTCAGTTTCCTGCAGGTTAAAGATTTTCTGGTGACAGCGCTGGGTCAGATGATTCTTACTGTCCTTCAGACACTCAATCACCTGCACATATACACTATCAGTCAAAAGTTTGTGAGCACTTGACTGAATTTCTCATGATTTTTAAAAACCTTTTGATGTGAAGGTATATGATTAAACATTTGAAATCGGTGTTGTAGACAAAAAAAATGAATCGTGCCAACATATTCATTTCCTTCATTAGGAAACTAAAAAATTTAAAAAAAAAAAGAAATTGTTTAAAATGGATGCCTCGGAGCGAAATATTCAGAAAAGCAGCCGATAAGTGTCCAGCGTAGGTGTGAACTCCTTTAATACTGTTTAAAAAGCATATCATTGATTTAAAAAAAAAAAGAAGAAAGAATGACTGTCTCTAAACTTTTTACCGGTAGTGTATAACCAAGCACATTAAATTAGTTTCTGTATAATAAGCTATTTTGTAATATTAGCAAATGACGACCAAACACAAACGTTCAACTTGAAGTCACAGGTTGTTTAACACAGTGGAAAATATGTCTCTTAATCCATTGTACACATAGGTTCACAGAGAATCCAGTGGCGGATTTTTGGATATCTGTGCACACAGAATACCGAGAACTTAGTAACATGGCATCGAAAAAACACTGTGAGGCTGGGTTTTCAGCACTGGTGTACACTAAGAACAAGTACAGACTCGTCGACCTCATCCACAATATGTATGCTTTTATGGACTGTGCTTGTATTTATTTATAATTCACACCAACATCTATGTTGGTACCATCTATGAGATGTTAGCAGTTTCTTAACTAGGACTTTTGTACCCTTCGGAACTGTAGAGCTGGGGAAGATAACCCAAGTTGTTTCAGAAAGACAGACCTGAGCATTGCCGAACACCACGTTCTGACAGTGATCCTTAATGTCCTGCTTACAGCTCTCGTACAGATCTGGGTCCAGGCGGATGTCCTCTGACTGGAACAGAGTACAGCACCACAGTTACGCTAGAGTAACTACAGACAGTGCTGTGCAGCACAAAAACATATACAAGTCGCACCAATCCAACAGTAAGTAGACTATAACACATTACATTGCAGTTTCTGTATAAATTCTGTATTCACGACTAGTTTATGGATTCTGATTTGAGAATTAACTAACCATCTCCAGTTCCTCCACTCTGAGCTGCCTCCGGCACTTCATGGAAACACGTTGGTCTTTCACCTCCTGCAACGTATCATTCCTGACCATGGTGCTCAGACAGATGACCACATCCACCCTGCGCACACAAATAGGTTTATTCCATGATCGACTGATCTTTTTCTGCAACTTGGGTTAAACTAGCCAGAAATGGATTAAATAAATTACACAAATACTGCTGTGTCAGTATAGGAGACAACATCAGCAAACAATTCTGTTTTAAACTTGAATTAGTAAGTGACCCTTAGCTTTACACTCACTTCTTTTTGATGTTAGGGCAGAGTCTGAGAACATCCTCCTTGCAGGCCATCTTGAACTTGTAAGAAAAGCGGAAGTCTTTCATTTGGACCTGAGGAGGAAGAAGACGGAGCAGCACTGAGTAAACAGGAAGTCAAACACACAACCCATTCGGGAGGCCTACTCAGAACCCGGTTCTACATGGGAACTGGTTATAAGTTTGTAAAAACACAGCGCACTGATGCATGACTCAACGTAAACAGCCGGAGCCACTTAATATAAATATAATTAATATAAATGCTGTGAACATGACACCAGTCATAACACCACCAGTCTTTGTGCAAGGGTTGTGGATGTGCTTATACACACAAAATGTTTGGAAAAGCGTTTTCCTATCATTAGTGAGACTTGTGTGTAGACAGTCACATACAAAGAACTGAAGAACTGATAAAGGCAGTGCTCTCAAATACAACAACTCCTGCTGATGAGAGGGGTGCAAAAAACAACCCTGTTAAACAAACATAGTTTGTACAAACCAATCTCGTACAAATGAGATTATAGATTACAGGAGAATTATTTTCCACAGATTGGGTAATAAAGGTTTTCCAGTGTAATAGTGAATTGTTTCAAATAATTTAATATGTGAGGAATGCGAGAACAGGTGATGAATATATTTTTTATTATATCACAATACATTTGATAAATTTTACTAGTAAAAGAAGAGAAAAAAAACAACAATCCGGTAGTAGTGGAGTCATTATAATAAACATAAGCTTATTATGGGTTGACTGTAGGGATAAGTGTCATTAGGATAATGTTCATACAGTAAAAAGAGGAGCTATATTTTGACTGTATATTTATTTACCAAATTGGTCAAAATTAGCACAGTCCTAACTGAAGGGCCACCATGTAACAAACACTATATATCCTTGGCATTCTCTCACCTGAAATGCTTAATTCATCCCCAATTGAAAACTGAAAACATTTTTTTTTTTACATTTTTGTCCTGGACATTTAACTGTACATCATAGTGGCTTGGGCAGCTGGATACAAAACTAAGGTTAGGTGTTTGAAGGTGTATTACCAGTTGAAAGTGAGTGACTCCGACTGCACATTTTTCATTCATCTCCTTCTGGTGTTTATTGAGCACGAGGCACTCCATCAGATCTCCATTATCGATCTGATTATCTGCCACCTCCTGTTAGACAAATCAATTACAAACAAAAAAAAGGAAGAAGAGAGACACAAAATAGGAACAATCAAAAATCAAAAGGAAGACAGTGTGAACGAGTTGTCTTGGCCGGGGATTTTGTGATGTTAATCAATAATTGGATAATCTGACTTACATGACAGTGCGAATGGATGACAGGTTCACAGGCTCGGATCAAAAGGGCTTCAATCTGAATATCCTTAAAAGAAAAGAAAAAAATCTTTAATACGTTACCATAAAGTAGGTAAATATGATTCAAATTGATCACATTAACCACACAAATAAATAAATAAAAACAAACAAACGGGTACAGCACATTTAAAGCAGTACAACATCCGATATAGCTGTCATTATTCATAATGCAATAGTAAAGTTAAAAATGTCTGACAGAAAGAGAAAAATGAGTGAACGAGGAGAGTGTTTCTTACTTCAGACTCCAGCTCTGTCAGGTTACCCACCACGTCTCTACAATCTGAGCCCAAATCATCTAAATGATCCTGTAGACACTCCAACTCCTGCAACCAACATGGACATGGACACACACACACACACACCAAAAGAAATGACAAGTTTAATGAGTGCTGCATTAACAAGATGTCTGGTATTATTATACACATCTGTTGTTCACTAAAAAAATCCCTATATTAGGAAGAATAATGCTTGATTAAACCACAGACCACATTTAATTTCATACATCAATTTATGAACTAGGACAGTGTTCGCCAAACAGGTCCTCAGATGGACCAGTTTTGCATTCTCCCAGCTCCTGAACCGGGTGTGCTTTACTTGTTTTCCTCATTCCTAGGCGGCTCCTCATACTGATATCACGAGAAAGGAAAACAAGTAGAAGATGCAAGGACAGAGAAATTGATGTCAAATATAATTTGATTTCCTGATTACAGGCTGAATGCCCCATGACTGGGGGTAAGGAGGCGAGGAAGTGTGAGCGAGAGTACTGAGAATCAACCCGTGTGTAGGGAGCTGCAAAAAAGTGAACCATTGTGTTTGGAAAACAGGAAATACCTGAAAATTTATGCAAGGTTATTGAGGCCCCATTCACACCTGGTCTTAAGTGATAGGTTCACAAGTGGTTCGTGCCAGGTACAAATGTAAATGAGGTCATGTGGGCCCAAGACAGCTTGAAACTCCCGTCTGTGAGACATGTTCTAGAAACACATCGTGTATACAATACAGCGTCCAGATTTAAAAAGAGCTCCAGCGACATACTACACAACATGAGATAACTTCTCTACAGCTTAACATATCATGTGTTTGCAGTAATGTGAGGTTCAAAAAAGCAAATAAATGAAATCCAACAAACTATTGAATCAGAAAATATATGACTAAATATACATTTCCTTTTAAGTTTTGATTTTAGGCTAGTAATGATGGGGCTCTTTTTGAAATATCTTGTTGCTTTTGAGAAATTTGGCAATGCTCCCTAGTCACAAATCAAGCTATCACAAGCAGTTAGTGAAAATCCATGACACATGAAAAGGCCAGATGTGAACTATTCATCTCGGTTATGCACTGGTTAATGGAGCATTCAGGGAGATCGAAGACGTGTGATAGACACTCAGAGCTATTAACTATTTAAACAGTCAGTCTTACAGGGCACATCTGGGCAACAAGAAACACCTGGCAGTCACATGTTCAAATATATTGTGTCACTTGAAAAATTGGTCGGTTCAAACAAAAAGGTGTAATGTTGTTTACCGATACTAGATGCAAATATCAGGAAATGAAAGCTGAAAATCTGATTCATCAACTCGTATTCGAATTTATCATCCCATTCATCTTTTGATCTCAAATCCAAATGTCTTCAACATATAGCAAAAACAAAAGGATTGGGCTTGTCGTTCAAATACTTTCGGAGGGGACATATTACATAGCACGTTAATTAAAAGTAATTTAAACTATGCTGTAGAATACAAATGTTAACCAAGTAATCAACTTAGTTTTCCTTACTTAAGCTTTTTCTTGCTGTAAGTTTTACTAACCTGTCCAGGCTCTGTTTTCTCACTGCACCACTTGCCCAGATCGGTCATACACCGTCTCTGCAGGTCTGGGTCCAGCTTTACATCCAGAGCCCTCTGATGGAGGATGCGCTGCACTTCCGTCTTACAGTCACGAGACAACTATAGACAAACAACTTTTTAGGGTTAATACTCAGACAGAAACGAACAAATACGCAGCACATGAACTTGTCAGGAATTAGAACGACACACACGCCTTTAGAATAACAGCGAAACACTCAATTACATATGACCCAATACATTTAAATAGCTGATTAGCCAGAAGGATCCCATTTCCCCACACCAACCAAAATCATTTGCAAATTACAATTTTGAAATAAAAAAAAAAAAGTTGCTTGAAATTTTCAGTCTTTGGCAAATGAATACCACTACATACTCTGTACTGTAGTGCCTCAGCACTCCATACTGATAGACAAACCACTGGGATTCTAAAAAATTATAATTGTGTTTGTTTTTAACACCATGCAAGCTTCTATGGCTATTTCCATAGTGAGTAATGGATAAGGTTTTCAACATCTATTTTTTCCATAAACTCTAAAATTGCATTAGGTTTGACTATGTTAAAAATTTCTTCCAGAGTGTTGACTGAATAATAATAATAATAATAATAATAAAAAGGTTTCTCAGAGTGTTAAAACCAGTACAGTCTAAGGACAATGTAAAGTTCAAGGACAATGGATTCTGGCAGAAGGTATATGTTGGTGAGTCTTCTCCTAATATTAAAAACTTTGAATACAAATTTTCCAGTTGTACAAAGACTGAAAATTCTGCAAAGCATAAAGATATAACTTCAGTTTGACCCTCTCATTTGTTTATCATGGCATGCATAATTTGGTGTACTTTTGAGCATCCGCAACAAGAATATAGTACTTACAGTATAAAGACTGTTGCTTTCAGTGGAGTCCTGTGGTTAAATTTAAGGTTAGGCTTAGATAAGTCAAAAAAAGTTATGTCAGCTATAGCCAGCGCTCATAACTTCATCACTTGGGCATAGTTTCTGGCCTTAGCAAACCTACTTAAAAGGTTTATTACAGACCACACATGTATTATGCCTTAAGACAAATTCCTTATGTGCAGCTCTAATGTATGTTGGATATCAACAAGAGCCGAGTGTGTGTGTGTGTGTGTGTGTGTGTGTGTGTGTGTGTGTGCGCGCGCATATAGGCACTCTCACCCGTCGACCCTGCTCCTCGGTGCGGTAAGCATGGCGGTACAAGCAGGAAAAGACCGCTCCTGGGGGCATGAATTCACTCGTCTCGTTCCAGCCGTGGGTGTGGCAAATACGTGCAGCATCATTCTGACACTTCCTGTACAGGATCGGGTCCAGCCTGTGAGTGACAAAGAAAAGAAAAAAAAAATACAAATAATGAAAGGTGATCTGGAGATAGATTGATTGAATGAATGAATGAATGAATGAATAAATAAATACTCATGTGGGATCACACAGACTGGTCATTCTTAATAAAGCCTAATATCAAAGTAGTAATAAATCAGACAAAACCAGTAACAGCTGAAACATTAAATGCCACTGGTCACTCACTTCCAGTCTCTGGAGATGAAGTACTGCAGCTCTAGCAACCTGTGCTCACAGTCTTCCACCATCTTATCGGTGTAAAGATGTTCCATTAAACAAGACAGGATCCTATATGAAAATCAACAGAACACTCCATAACTATCTTCTCCACACAACAACAAAAAGAAAAAAGCGCAGTCATGATTAATCATTATAGTTCAGACTGAGCAATAAAAGTGGTAGATTAAAGAGGAATGCGTTCAACTCACATGGGGTCTCCATTACGGATGTGTTTGCATGCGGTCTGGATGACTGACTCACAGGCCTCATTGAGAGCCCGATCAATCCGGTAATCTGCCCCGGGATCCGTTTCCTGGATCAAAGTCTGGAGCTGAGGACAATTAATACAAAATGACTCATTATAACACATATACAGTCTCACATGTAGTGGATCAAATTCTACTAGACCTGAAGCTACACTTAACAGTCTCAGAGTTTTAATAACAAACTTCTCCTCGAGGGTCGAGGGTGTGGTCGAGTGCTGGGTGTGAATGGGGGAGGAGTCACAGAAAAGGAGTAGGTAATGAATGAATGAATGAATGCTGACACCTGTGTGTGATTAATGACGTCTTATTTATTATTAATGTGGCATATATTTATATTGTGTGTGTAAGGTGCTGAAAAGCTGGAATGAGACATGGAGCTGTATGTGTGTGTGAAGTCCATGTTTTATATTTGCTTTTGTTGAGGGTGCCATGCAGAAAAGCATAAACACTAAAATAAATACAGCCCTGTAGTTTCTCATGCCTGCCTTCCATCTCCTTATTTCCCCTCATACCCACAGTCGTACTGTATTTAAAACCTCAATTTAGCCCAACCCAACACTTTGCACTAGTGAGGTCAAAGTAAAGTCAACTCACAGATTTCTGACAGAGGTTGTCTACAATGCCCTTATCACGGGACACTCTCATGAGGCAGTGGAGGGTTCGGCCCTTGTGGTGCAGACCGGAGCAGTGTGTGTCAATCTCCCCACGGCAGTGCAGCACAATCTCCGGACTCAGCGAATAATCCTCCATCAGAATGCGTCTGTAGTCCAACATCTCTCACTGGAACTCACCACTCACAGTGCGTCCTGACATACAGAGAAGAGAAAAGAAGACTTGCTTCTCATACCAGAACCAGCTAATCAGTAATCTACAGGGTGTCCCAAAAGACTCCATACACAGGGGAAATGAACAATTTTTAGTAAAATGTCTTCCAAAAATATTCATGCTTAGTTTATATTATACATTTTTCAGATAGCCCTTAAGAATGACTTTGACAAAAGAAGGCCATGGTGTACCAGGAAAATATACACCATATTTAATTAGGGATGCACAGGAATTTCAGCCGTGAAAATGTTTGGCCAAAAATTGTATTTTCGGTTTTTGGCCGAAGGGGAAGAAGGCCGAAAATATGAGCCGCCACACCCCGCCCCTCAGCACTCAGATTTCACTCTCGATGTAAGCTGACACTTATCTCTGCACTGCGACATTACTAGATCCGCTATATGAAGAACATTACTTCAACACGGAGAAAAAGCAGTGTGAACGGGAAATGATACAGACGGCGCTGGAGAGGATGAACACATCTGCTGAAGGATCACCATGCAGCAAACAGCAAAATGTGCCACAGCAACAGGTGCGAACAAGTGATGAGGTGCAGACTCCCTCACTTCCTGACCTTTGACGAGCTTCTACAGGAAAGCGCCCCGATCTACAACAGTGCCACAACAAGTGCAGCTACGCTTTCCACTGCTTCCACGCAGGCATTTATCTGCCCCAAGCACCAGCACAAAGAGAGAGACTATTCAGTGCAGCACCTCATCTTCTTGATGAGAACAGGAACCGTCTCTCCTCCCAGAAACCTGCCACTTATGCTTAAATAGAAAGCAGTCCAATTTGTGTATAGCAATTACATTAAAAGTCGTGTAGCCCTGCAAAACTTTGTTCTTGACTTGAGGCTACATCTGTTGTTTACAGTTTCAGGTTGGTTGTAATTCTATTGCTACTGTTTTGCACAATAATCTTTAATTAATGTGGAAATACGTTTACATAAACAGAATAGAGGACTAGTTCATTACGCGACTGCTGTTTCACAGATCATAAGAGTTTTCTAGAACTTTACATTATTTGGATAAAAATAAAAATCTTTTAAATTTGCTTGTTACAGAACTGAATGAAGAATAATATATTTAATATTGTTTTTGTTTTGGTGTATTAATTAAAAAAAAGTGTCACCATTTTATTGGTTTGTAGTTTTTCCAATTCAGATTAATTAAATGAATTAAAAAGTCTAACATTAACACAATTATACAAAACAACTAATTTTTGGTTTTCAGCCCAGAATTTTCCTTTCAGTGCATCACTACATTTAATGGAATGCATTCAAAGTGCAATTACATGCATTTGGTGTTATGCATGTAATTGCACTTCGAATGTGTTACATAAGTTCGTGATGAGTGGGAGAGATGACTCCGTGTGTGTTTACAAAGAAATGGCAATCATGTAGAGGATGCATTGTAAACAGTTATAGTTTGCTAAAAAAGAAAAAGAAAAAAAAAAAGATAACTGCAAATTTCTCCCATGTATGGAGACTTTTGGGACACCCTGTAGTTGCTATCAGTTACATGAGAATTATCAACACACATATTAGGCTATATCAATCTCATTTCCCACAACGCTGGAAGATAGGCTGCTGTATCTAGCATAATTATTGCTGACTAAAAAAAGTGATGCAACTTAGTGCAAACTGATGCACATACAGAGAGGACTTGAAAACCTGAAGTAGCCAGAGTTGCAATTAGCTCTTTAGATCAACAGATAGACTGGTTATAGAAAAAAACTATTAGGAAATATTTTCCCATGTGCCTGTAGTGCACATCCTTCTCTGTACTCCTACCTCTGTGCACGGCGGACTCGAGGCACAGCAGCAGGTAGGACAGCTTGGCCTCTCTGCCACGGGGCAATGTGGTATCCACGTTGCAGCGGTATTTCCGCAGATCCTGTTTGCAGGCCTTGGCCAGTGAGTAGCTCACCTTGTAATCCTGGGCGATCAGCTTCTGTCTGGTGGAGAGAGACTCCCTGCACTGTGCATCATGAGAAAATAAAAATGAACAAATGGACACGCACGCACGCACGCACGCACGCACGCACGCACGCACGCGCGCGCACGCACACACACACACACACGTAGATTTCTTATTATGGTCAATTATGGTTGATATCAATGTGAATAATCGTATAGAAGTTGCTCACAGAACAGACTAGTATTTTTAAATACCTTTACAGACATGGACTCTTCAAATTTGTGGTTGAACAGACATTTGTACACCCTGCCTTCACCTGCTGGAGTCTAAAATCAGCAAAAACAATAAGATGAGTATGGCGTTGTACCGGTGAAAGCTGCACTGCAAATATGCAAAAGTCCTGGACGTACATTTTCACAGAAGCGCTCGCGATCATCTCGGCATGCAAAGAAGAGGTGCCTGTCCAGGTGGAAGTCATCTGATGATAGCTCAGCCACACGCATGATGGCCTTCTTACAATCTTCTTTGATTGAATAACGCCCTGGCTGTTCCTCTACTTCACTCACCAACCCTTTCTCCAGACATGATATCACCTCTCCCTGAGAATGTATGTCCTTAAAAAAAAGAAAATAAGAAAAACATGGTAAAGCATAACTCACTCTCAGCAGATTTTATATGGGACTGTACTGCTCGACATGGCAAACCACACCCGTGCTCTCTGCTTTGAAAACATTATAGGAAATATAGTGAAAAATAACTGGGCAAGAGCATTTTCAATTGGATTCTGCATGCTACAAAAAAATGTAAATGTGCACCTTTGCTTCTCCTTCATATTATTTATAATGCGACCGGTTCTCTATTCCACAGCCCTTCAATTACATCACAGCTCAATTATATACACATCGCACATTCTGACACAAATATGAAACGAGAAAATAGCAGGAAAATATTTCAATATTTCTCGGTTACTCAGCTCATGAGTCATCAGTGCTATTAAAATGAAAGTCCTGATATGTGGACATCAAGGCTTGATTCCAGGACACATTTATTAAATCTCTTAACAGTGACATTTAGCGGAGCTGGTGTCCCAGAAGGTCCTGGCTCACCTTCTCGCCAGTGTTAACACTCCCACAGTGCAGTGCATTGATGTCGTCCTTGCAGCTGTCCATAAAGCCGCAGATGAGCCGGTAGTCGCTGAAGATGATGGTAGCCATCTTTGTGATATACTGGTTACACTGGTACTCGGTGATGTTAGTACGGTGATCTACCAAACATGAAACTAAATAGCCCTTCCCCCGCTCCTCTGATGCACACTCTTTAATCTGTAACCACAAATAAATGGATGACGTTATTTAAATGGCGTACAATTCGATCTAAAATGTATGCACTCGGGTTTTATTTCACATTCAAAAGGCACAATCCGCTGGAGAGAGCGGACATAAAGAAGGTACTTACGTCACTAATGGTGGTCTTGCATACTTCCATGGCCACGGACTCAAATTTTGGGTCTGTTGTCAGATTTAGTTTGTAATTCCATAGCAGCTTTAAAGAAAAAAAAAAACAGAAAAGAATTTAATACATTAAATTTAACAGCTTATGCATACAAGTAGGATTCACCCCAGGCTCTATGTACACCAGCTACTGACATACAGCCCCAGAACCAGCTTATTCAAAATCAGTTTTAAACTGAGCATATGGATACAACACGTGCTTATAAATGCGCCTCTCATTACTGAGTTCAGCATGGATCTGGAACATTATGAAACACATGACACTGAAAGAAAACACTGAAGGAAGAAAAAAAAACGATACTCACATGGTTACAGCTGGTTGCAATCTCCGTTTCCTAAAGGGTGAAAAACATAAAAACAGATGTTAGAGGATGATACCAGGAGACTTCAGTGCATTAAAGAGGCAGGTTTCAGTTTATTCTCTGGGACGCCTTGGCTAGCTCAGTTCAAAAGCTAGTTTAATAACCACGAAGAAAAAAAACAACTTTGCAAGTCTTGCTAACCTGAGTGATCTTAGATAATTCCTGTCAACAATAAGTTGTCAATGCATTAACATAAAAAAAAAGTAGTGAACAATACATAATCTCAATCTAAATTCCAATGCTTATGATTAATCTTTCTATTATGTTGAGGGGAAAAAAAAAAGTTACATCCATTATGTCATGGGTAAAAAAGTTTTAAATACACAGCAAAAAACAGTAAACCTTTAATATGGCTTGTCCGAGGCAAGCCATAAGAAGAAATATTTGCATACAAATTCATGACCCAAAATGAGGGAAGACAACAAAATCAAAGAGAAAAGACATCTCAAATGTGGAAAGGGGTCAAATTGATCCATAACCTAACATTAGGGTTAAGGTTGTACAATGTATTGATTTTTATACAAGTTAGTTCCGGTCTAATAATCTGACTGGTTGAGCAGTGTTCCAAGAGAGCCTATGTTTACTAACTGCAGTGGGATGTTTCTCTGTGTGCATCACGCCACTCGTCTGTGTTCGCCAGGTCAAATTTCACTTAGGATTAGTATATAGTGTTAGTGATATCAGCGGCAATCAATACTGTCCAGGAATATAGCTGAAGGCACTTACTAATGAGATATGTTGAAGAAATTTGACAGTAAGTTAACAATGAAATTAATTCAGCTGGGCATCCGCCATTACTCAAAGCCTATTGGCTGATTTCAGTCATGTGACTGGACTGTGACAATTTTCTCACAGTAGGCTATGGACTTTGATCATTTTTCCTAAGCATGGCAGTATTTTAAATGGAAAATTCTGTGACTCTGATCTTTCTATCATCCAAGTACATTTATGAGATCATTCGTCAATGCTCAATCAACAGCCGTGGATGCACAACTCCAAAAATACAGTTTTGTGACCCTGATCATTTTTTCATTGTGGTCTTCAACTCTTGTCTTAAAATATGAAAGTTTGTCAGATGAAGATTGAAGAATTTTTCTGAAAGCACCTTTAATGGGAATGTACAAATCATTGTGCGCTAGCTAGATAGCGGTCGTGCTATAAAGTGAGTGAGTGCAGCTTCATAGGGATCTATTTCCACTCTAAAAATAAACAGAGCATAGTGCGAGTATTCTGACTGATCTCAGATAAGATTTCCATTGGAGTTCTGACAA
Organism: Prietella phreatophila; assembly: GCA_025728095.1. Taxonomy (NCBI): domain Eukaryota; kingdom Metazoa; phylum Chordata; class Actinopteri; order Siluriformes; family Ictaluridae; genus Prietella; species Prietella phreatophila. The sequence goes on along the minus strand of JAOUWY010000015.1, from coordinate 16,524,669 downwards.
ACTGCGACATTGGTTGGCATGATGTCACCCAAGGAAATATCTGGTCATGCAGATGTATCTTTCACCATGATGCCTCATGGGTTACCAGATACCATATTCTTTCATTATCATTTTAGTGTGGGATAGATCTATGAAATCGTAGCCTGTGTGCACGCTGCATAGGCCAAACTAAACCCCGCTGATACGTACATATCTAGCTTGCTGCAACTGTACAGCGGGGTTTCCTCCTCGTTTTGCTCAGCAACACAGCAGCATGGCTGACAACACGGGGGAGCTGGAACTGGTTTGCACTTTCACAATGAACACTGTGCACTACAAAACATTTCAAGATGAAATACGACAAACCTGTTTAACCACATTGAAAACAAGCCTCCAAACAATATGCCGAAAGCCAGTGAAGACAGGACATGAGTGAAACAGACCTGAGCAAAACTGACGATATTTACTACACTGTAGCTAAACCCCTCAAAATGTACTATAGCCGAACCTTTATTTTCCAGTAAAACCTATTTTCTGAGATTACCATTTAAGTGCATAGTTAAAGCTCAGAAGTACTGAGCATTAAAACCATTTTTGTGTATGGGTTCATTCATACCCATTTGCCTTTGTGCACATTCATACTGTCCTATTGTCGATATGAAAGAGAACACTAAAGAAAGTGAAGCAAGCAAATGACTGGAAAAATAATCTGTGTCTGAGAAAAGTAAAACATGTTCGACTGGTACAACAGCAATCTCTTTATACAGAAAATCAAATTAGCTGGCTTACTGTGAAACAGAGAACATACAGTGCCCTCCACTAATATTGGCACTCTTGGTAAATATGAGCAAAGAAGGCTGTGAACATTTGTCCTTATTATTTAACCTTTAGATCGTTAGTTAAAAAAATCACAAAAGTACTCTGCTCTCATGGATATCAATTGAAAACAAAAACAGAAAATGTTCACAAAATGTGAAGGATCTGTAGAGATTCTGTATGGAGGAATGGTCTCAGATCCCTTGACATGTATTCTCCAACCTCATCAGACATTATAGGAGAAGACTCGGAGCTGTTCTCTTTAACAAAGATGTTTTTGTTAACAATTGTTGATATCCATGAGAGCAGACTATTTGTGAATGTTTTGAACAAAAGATCAAAAGGTTAAACAATAAAGACCATTTTTCACAGCCTTCTTGGCTCATATTTACCAAGGGTGCCAATATTAGTGAAGGGCACTGTAGCTAACTGGTGACTTATTGAACATATTTATTTTCAATTTCAATGTCCTTCTGCAAACATGCAGATTCCTCAAAAAATCGATTGAGAAAATGCCAAGAATACATTTCTAGAAATTCTACGCAAAAAGGGTGTCTCCTCTGAAGATGCTAAAATATTCATTTATTTTGGATTTTTTTTATCACAACATAATTCCCATAGCTCAGTTTGTGTTACTCCAGAGTTCTGATGACTTTTATTATCATTTTAAAATGTGGAAAATAAATACAAATAAAGAATGACAGTGTCTAAACTTATGACATGTAGTGTAAATAATAACCACTCATTCAACTGAACTGAGCAAACATTTGTTCAAACTAAACACACAATTCTCCACCCAGACATCATGCAGAAAGACTCCCACTGTTGCTCTCTGCCAATGAAACTTGTAAAGGCTAGAAAGTGGACAACACGTCTCTTCTCCAAATTACCAGCTTCCACATTTCACTAGACTTAAAGGACACTTTTCTCTCAGTCCATTTGTATGCTAAGATTTACCCACAGCTATATTCCAACTCAATACTTAACTGTTATATGTACAAGTACAGAATAAAGCATTACAGGGCATGTTATAGGAAAGTGATCAACAACTGGGTAGTGTGACACTGGAGGCTCCTTCCATGAAATGTAAATAAATATCTTCTTAACAGAAAATAGCTCGATGGAGCTGTTCAAAAAACACAAAACTTTCTGCCTCCTTTTCTGGGTAGAAAACACATAAAATAAGAAAAGTTAGTTTCTGTGCTTCTTAACAGTTTGTGTTGTGGTGCTCCGCACCAATGTTTAAGTGATTTTTTTTCTCGGTGGTCAAAGACGTTAGGCCGATCAGCTGTATATTGAGTTGCACCACCTATTGTGCAGTCATGAATTAGCTGAACACGATCAATCGTTTGGTGTGAAAGCACTGTTCGCGTTATCGCATTGCACTCAGTTTTAAAGGACATTCAATTTGCGCAGATCAGGAATGCACTCAGGTCCGAAAGATGAGAAGGCCGGACCTGGTTTTGGCTTTAAAAGCTTTACGTGTCCACACAATGGATGGACACAGTGACACGGATATTTGCATGCTCATAAACTGCATGAATAACTACACAGGCGTTACAGAGAAGCTGCCGAAAAAATTGTTTTCACCAAACGCTGCAGCTGCTAATAAAGAAGTCAGTCCACATGAGCCCATCTCCTTCTTTCTGCCCTGCTCCAGATCAGACACTCAAACCCATCGTGGTTTTCTTGCAATCTCTCCCCACTCGAGCTGTCTATAAAACTGAGACCGGATCGTCTCTGACAGAAAACGGACAACCACCCTACAGTAATCTGGAATTGGTGCATGATTTTTGGATCTGGAGTGGGATTTTTGCACTGCATTCAGTGTTTTTATGGTCATGACGTTATGGTTACGCTGCGCTGTCGAATTTTAATGCATATCTACACAAAATGTGCTCCAGGAAGCTCTTTCCATGCACTACTATTCTATTCTTTTGCCCCATGCAGCATAAGTGATTATAGCCGGTCAAACTTCTTTGGCATCCGGTCACATGACAACCACTGCTGATATCCTATGATGACCCCATAGCCCAGGCGTAGTTCCAGCATTCCCACACGTCTCTTCTGTACAATTATGACAGCTTACAATTAATAACTGGGTATCAGAGTTTCTAGAGGTTTCTAGAGTAATCTACAGTTTTTCACACTAGATGCTGGTGCTGTTGGTAAGAACCTTTGCACTGCTCTGAGTGGGGTTTTGCTCTGGCTTTTATTCTCTATTAAGGCACATTATTAGATGAAGTACTTCTCGATATGACAAAGTAGCTGCAACATAGAAATGGCTAATTGATTAACATACAGAACATAATAGGCATAAATACAACGTTGTAGGACAGAACGAGAGCTTGAAGTGATAGTTTATAGCTGTAGTTGCTTTATTTTTGGCCTTATCATTAGCACATAGCCTATGTGTACTAGTCTGAGGATACATTTACTTCAATGCATCGGTAAATTGCACTGGTAGAAGCTCTCCTGTAAATGTATAAATCTAATTTCAGCAGCAATTTCCCAACCATGGACTTATGATGGGACTCACAGCTTGGCAACAACTAGTTGCATGTTCCAGTGCTGACTGCTCATATAGTGTGAGCAGTTCATCCGGCACGATTTTCTCAGTCTGCAAGCAGCTACCGGGGCTCCAGTGTTTTCACGCATGCTTCATTTTCTCAGCAAAGACTCACAATCTGAGCACCTCCATGACAAGTAGGAAAAACAGCACTGAGAAACAGCCAATGAGAAGAAAGGAATCAAATTCCTCTGCTATAATGTGCAGCAGATCCCAGAAGCCAGTTCAATAATACATCGATTTGTGTGGGAGAGCAAGGGGAAAACATAAGCACAATAATAATGCTTCTGTAAGAAATTCATTGGCATGTCATGACCAAAGGAACAATCCTTGTTGCAAACTTCTCACCAACCAATCCTTCCTCCCCATTTCTCTTGCATCTGAAACAACTGCCACAGCCTGTCACAAAGATGAAGTGGGATTTAAAGAGACGCCTTTCAGCAGCAGCAAAGGCCTCTGGGCTCAATGGGGTAATAATGACAATCTTAATGCATCTATTAGAAAATGTCTTGAGGAATTAATAAACCACTTTAATTATTACAGCACTGAGACACAGCAGAGAATTCTCCACTAGCAGCATGCAATTTATTAATAAGGAGAAGAGTGTGATTAATGTAAGGCATGGCTCAAAGGGAGCTATACACTAACTTTTCTATACATTCCAATAAGCACAAAGAATGAACAGGACTATGAATGACACTCAAATGCTTAAAACATGAGATTAATTCAGGTTGAACAAGCTAGGAGGAGGAACCAAGGGTGCATCATATTCAGCTCCCTAGTTCAGTAAACAGGGCACTGATCAGGGAGGCAGCCATTTTAAGACCCGTCTCAATCGCAAAATACAAACATTCGCTCCCCCCAAAAGAATCCCACAATGCACTACAAAGACCAGCGAGCATCGATGCTCACTATGTTTTACTGGAAATGAGGTCATGTTTTCTGAAACCTTTCAGCTCGAAAAAAAAAGGTGGACAAACTCTCAGCAAACTTCAACTACAAACATTAGTAGCTTAGCGTTATTGTAGCTCTCAAATGATTACATTAGCAATTTTTAACTCTATATATGGTTTGTTTGAGTGTAACGCCTTTAAGTGTTTAATGATTTAAAGAAACATCTACTAACTAGCCTATGACCCAAGTTGCAGTACCATGGCAGAAACACATGTGATACGTGAACACGTTCACATGACAATGTCAGCAAGATATAGGTCCTGCCAGTTGTTGTTGAATCCCAGTGGTGATGTTTTACAAAACGAGTACGTAGCCATGTCGACGAACATGAAGTCATCAGTGTTCCAATATGTAGTGAGCCAGGGTCCTTACCAGTGCCCGAACTCGAACTCATGTACATGAGATACCGATTGACCACCTATTTAGTAGATTGAGACGCACACTAGGACTTTGTGTGGCAAATTTGCATATTTGCCTATGTGCTTTGAACATTATTTCACTCAATGTGTCCCTCAAAATATTCAGAATAACTACCTACTATAGTATCATAATGGGACATGCTAAAAAACATTTGTCTAACAATTTCCCCACATACAAATCCTTAGCTTAGGTGATGAATTCCCAGGGGGTGTAAGGAACTGTCAAAACTAATTGCAGACTATAAACAAAAGGAGAACCCTTTAACAAATATTCAGTGCGAGTAACCAGAAGAACTAAAACTGCTACACAGACCAGATAATGTTAAACATTACTGCAAGCTTCTCATTGTCTTCCAAATCAAATTGAAACCTTTGAGCTGCACCAAGTCCATTATGTGGTGAACAATGACAGACTAACAAACAAAAGACAAAAAACCCTGAACTGTAGCTTGGGTGTTCATTTACGATTTTTCTTAAGCACACCACCTTAGGTAAATACAGCTGCAGGAAATCCTGCCCTGGACACCCATCTTCAGAATATCTCTCACACAACGAGAACACAGGAGTCTTTCTTTGAACAGCTAAGAACAAACTCAAACAGACCCTCGACACACAGAAAAGGCAGAAAAACAGTCGAGGACAAACAGTCATGCAATACTTAACTCACATTCAGACTGAGAGGAAGACCCTGAGGAGTACCAGAGGAAGACCCTGAGGAGTACCACCACACTGCACACTGTTTTTAATCTCCTTAACATTCAAACCTTTTGAGTTAATTCCAGCAATGTTCATGAAGTGGAGAAGATATTTGTCAAGACTGTGTAATAACTAATAAAGCATTACTGTTATACTAAAAAGATTGAAATCTCCTCGCAACTGACTATACATGTAGTAGTTGCAGTAACTGTCAAAGTATAAAAGGCTACTGCATTGTTGTTCAGCAATGACAAGTAATGCAGATTTTAAGCAAAGCTTTGGAAGACTGGAAGATAGATCACATGATTAGTGCGAACAGTGAGCCCGTGAGGCCCAGTGCCAAAGACATGATGGAATATGTACCACTCCCTCAACTGCCTTGATAATAGAATACATATTCTTGTCACGACTGGAAAGTCTTCCAAAAAGGGCGACCCCTCATTCCATAATCATGCCAACATCAAACCGCCTCTGAAACTCTCTCGGCCAGTAGACAAGGCTGTGATTAAAGCAACCCCGTCTTTTTATAGTGCACTCGGCTCCGTTTCACAAAGCACTGAAAATAAGCACAAAATGACTAGCTCTGTTAGGACAGGAAAAGATGGTGAAGGAATCTTCACTTGTCAGTAACACCAACATTTTGGACGTATTAACCAATACCCAGAACTTTAACGTTGCCGCGGTATTTCGATGTGTTGACATCATTTCCTGAAACAGGATGTCAGGGCAATACATAGCCAGTGGCTCCTCCCACTTTTTATATAGCCAATAGCATTTAGCGTACCTCACAGCCCGTGCTAAGCTGTAGTTGACGGTTAGTACTAGAGGTTGGACGGTTAGTACTAGAGGTTGAACGATAGTGGATTTTACCGCTAATGAAGTTGGGCAGTACCTGCTAATAACCGATTAAAGCGAGACACTGCAGGTGAAGAGGTGAAAATTTTCAACGTGAAGATATCATCATGAAACTTTACAAATAAATTATATACTATTTTTTTGCATTACAAGTTTTCTGGGGAAAAAACATGTTTAGATATAATAATGAGTCTTTATTAGTCACATATACATTAAAGTACAGTGAAATTCTTTTCTTTGCATCTCCCAGCTTGTTAGGAGGTTGGGGTCAGAGCACAGGGTCAGCCATGATACAACACCCCTGGAGCAGAGAGGGTTAAGGGCCTTGCTCAAGGGCCCAGCAGTGGCAGCTTGACAGTGGTGGGGCTTGAATCCTCGACCTTCTGAACAGCAGACTTTCCTTACTTATTCGAGCTATGGATTGCTTCTTACATCCGTTTTTTAATGCTTTTGCACTGAATTTCTACGTTTCCCCATCTCTTTTAACTGTACTGATATCTCTGTTGTAAGTTAGCAGAGCACATCACGTGACACATTTCAGCGAATCACACTGCCAGACATTTTAATACCCAATGAAATTCTGTCTCCTGGTTTAGATCAACCTGTAGTTTCTCATTGGCTACGTTTAAATGCAACCAAATAATCAGATAGTAATCCGCTTGACGGCTCAATCGGACTGAAAAGCATGCATGTAAACATCATTATTGATCCGATCGAGCTTGCTCCGAATGAAATTTCAATCGGAAGGAGTGGTTTAATCCATTTCTGATCCGACTGAGAGAAAAAAAAAATTACCATGTAAACGCCTGAATCCTATTATTTTACCTAGAATACCTTGTGCACATATGCAGTACAAAGATGCGCATGTTCACGTCTTCTGTCTTAAATACGCTGTCCGGTAGAAAGAACTTTTGTCAATATTTTGTCAATCCTCCATTGACAAAATATTTGTTGAACATACTAAAAGACAAAGAGATTGTTGAGAAACTGGACGTGTTTGAGGAAATGCAGTTTGGCGGATTCAGTCAGTCAGTAGAACAAATTAAAGTGAGTGAGATTTGGGGAAAAAAAACGTTGCTGACATGTTTGTCAACGAAGCAAAACAAATCCTATTAGGTCATTTGGTGTCACGTCCATGGCTTTCTTTCTCCGCTACCGTATAGTTGGCATGACGACAACCGCTGTACGTTTGTGCAGAAGCTTTGTTCGGAATACATATAATGCACATATAAACAAATATTTGGATCAGATTGCAATGTTTAGGGTACATATAAACATATCTGCAATCAGCTTGAATTCATTCGGATTGCAAACATAGCGACTGTTGGGGAGCTCTAGAAAGGAAAGGACCATGTTTAGCCAGTCATCATGACGTTAGAGGAAATGAGCTTTCCAATGATGCCAAATACTAGCTGTTTCCCCAGAGTGATCGCGTAGATATATCTGGCTGAAAAGTGCTAACTTATGACAAAGTTCAGGTGAAATCAACAGACATAAGAACACCAAATGCCTAAAAATAAACATTTTAATGTGAACTCTGTCACACTAAAGTTATCAACACTGATGGTATCAGTGTTATGAAAGACATGTTAAAGAGACAAAGTATACCAAAATCTGAAAACTGACCACTATGCACAAAAATGCCTCTATTGTCTGCCGTGTCTCGCCTTAACCAACTGATAGTTTTTATAGCGAATGAAAACAACTTAAATATTGAAATTTAAATTATTTAAATAATGCTGAACTTTAATACAAAAAACAGTTTCATACCATGAAAATGTACTGTATGTTTTAAAATGAAAAAAAAAATTATTT
>JAOUWY010000015.1:16477159-16490654 GCA_025728095.1 Prietella phreatophila | reverse complement strand
ATATAAATTTTTTTTTTTTTTTTTAAATAAAGGTTCGGTTTTGTTCACACAAATGTTTGTATCTCAAAAATAAATGGTGATCTCAATCCCATTCTTGCTCTGAGATATGCTGGTCCATAAGCATCCAAAATCTGAAGGAGTTATCTTCAACAACTAAAATTCTGTTTGAAGTTATTTAAACAAAGGTAAAAATTTCTCCAAAGGGCACAAAACATCTCCCAATAGCATACTGCCTCTAGAAATTGCACAATTTACATGTACAAGGATTTTGTCTTGGTGTACTTGTTCTTAACAATAACAGTAAAATACAAAAAAAAAAGAATATTTGAATATTAATAAGATAAACAGAGAGAAAGTTATGAAAATGAGAAGCATTAAAAAATTATAAAGCCATGTCAACTATGAGCATAAATATAAAAATAAAGATTTAGGAAAATATAAATAAAAACATTAACTGTACATTAGTGCAGGATGTGCAAACGTGGGGCAGGGCAAATGCTCACAGTTGAAGAAAAAAGGTGCAATATAGCAGTCTGAATTGTGTGTGTAACGCATACTAAACAAAGTGGCGCTGTTCGTTAACGTAATGTGTAACATCCTGGTGGGTCCTGAGTATTGTTAATGAGGCCAATTGAGGATGGATAGAAACCATGGTGGACCACAGCCTCCTGCCGAAGGGGAGTGCCTCAAAAAGGTTGTGACCAGGGTGATGGGGGTTAGCCACAATCTCAACTGCCCATTTCAGGGTCCTGGAAGTGTACAGGTCATGAAGGGGTGGCAGACTGAAGCCACTCACCTTCTCAGCAGAACGAATGACATGCTGAAGTCTGTCCTTGTCCTTAACAGTGGCAGCAGCTTACCAGATAGTGATGGAGGAGGTGAGCATGGACACAGTGAAGTCCACCATCATTGTCTTTGGTAGGTTAAACAACTTCAGCTGCCACAGGAAGTACATCCTTGTACTTGAAAAAGTGCCATGCCACATGTAAAATAATGCAGTGCCAGGCTACACGTGAAAAAAAAAAAATGCAGTGCCAGGCTACATGTGAAAACACAGTGCCGGGCTACTTGCCAAAAATATATTTCCATACTACCTGCAAAAACGTTTCCAAACTACAAGGAAAAATGTAAAATAGAAAGCAACATAGCTTATTTAAATTTCAAGGAACAGATTCAGTGCTTGCTGGAATGCTCTTCAACTGAATCCACGCTACCTTCTTCCTACAATCCCTCAAATTCTGCATCACTATAAGACGATAATAAATCGTATGCTAAGTGAAAACCAACCCGGTGTCCCAATTGGCATACTTATACAATGTGCTAAAAGTATGTTCTCTTTTTGTGAAGAAAGTACATACTTTTGAGTGTGTAATAAAAGTGTATGTCTCAGTACTCGCATACTAATTCATTATGTAACGGAAAAGAACTTTGTAGAGAGAACAAAGTCCTCATTTCAGATTTTCTTCATTTCTTATTACTTATATAATGTATACTATATAATTTATCATTCCCTTGCTTTATTTTCCTTTATTTCATTTTCACTTTTCTAAAATGCATCCTTGAACATGGCAATGCAAACAGTCACAAAACTCCTCCTCCACTGCGCAAAGAGCTGTGGGCAATATTCGCTGAAAAAGTGTCCACAGATCCACACTGAGAAAATCTACTGGAAATACTAGACCATCCAGGTAGCTTTACGATACTCATTTCAACATATATAACTATAATCTGGGACACACTAGTTCTCATCTCAGATACAATTTAGTATGCCAACTGGGATGCAGGGCAGAAGAAAACTAAGCAAACTCGGCAGGGACTAAAACATGCCTTAACTTTTGGTTACAGACATTGTTTTTGCCCCATGTCTTTCTGATAGTGGAGTCAGGAACAGTGACGTTTATTGAAGCAAGAGAGGCCTGTAGGTTCTCTGATGTTGTCCTTGGCTCTTTTGTGACTTGCTGGATGAGTAGTTGCTGTGATCTTGGAGGAACACTTCTGGGAAGGTTCACTACTGTGCCGAGTTTTTCCAGTTGGAGATATTGGCTCTCGCTGTGGTTTTTTGGAGTCCTAGAGCCTTTGAAATAGCTTTGTGACCCTTTCCAGACTGATGTATTTCAATCACCTTCTTCCTCATTATTTCTGGAATTTCTTTAAAGTTTCACATAGTGCATTACTGGGTAAGACCTTTTAACCAATTTCATGCTGTTGAAAAAGTTCTAATTAAGTGTTGATTTGGTTGAACAAGGTTTGCAGTAATCAGGTCTGGTTGTGTTCTAGCTGAACCCCATTATGAATGCAGTTTCATAGATTTGGGGAATTAGTAACTACAGGGGAAAATATATAACTTTTTTCTTCAATAAATAACTATCATTTAAAAACTGTATTTTGTGTTTAATGAGGTTGCCCATGTTTTATCTTCTAGTAAATTGTTTCAGAAATGAAAAACCTGAGATATACACAACAGAAGAAATCTTTTTTTTTTTTACAGCACCGTAGGTGCGTGCATAAAAGTGGGGGTGGGGGAGGTTACGCTTTGTTGTAGTTCTGTCTCTGAATGGTCAATCTTGGCAAGTGAGGTCTTTTTGAAATCTAAAACTTTCTACAATTGGTCCATGTTGGTATTAAAACTTGTACCACAGTTTGCTTCAGCATAGCCAAGGCAGATAGCATTATTTTCGAATGTGCGTGACTACAATGTATGACTAATCACTAATATCCAGAGGCATGGCATACCAAAACAAGTTCAAATATGACTAATCAGTTCAAATCAGTGACTAAATGTGGAACTTTGCATTTTTTCCCTTCAATAACACTGACAGACTATGTAACAATAAAAATGTGCATGGATTATAAAAGCAGAAATTAACTGGATTTTCGTCTTTGTAGTCTGATATTGAATTTAAATGTTATGCTTTTATTGTGGCAGTTGTATATAGCGTTTTACAAAAAAAAAAAAAAAAAAAAAAAAAAAAAAAGGTTTAGTTGTGCTGTCCATTTTAGCTCTATACCAATGTTATTGTGGAGAGGTGTGAACTGTTTGCCCAGCAGGGGGCTCCATCTCCTCCCTTTTCCACCCCACGGAAATCTTTAGTAAAGGCAAAAGATTAATAAAACCTGCTCCGATCTCCCTGTTCAGTAGTAGCTAAACACTTCACACACAGAAAGCCAACAGTGTCCTGACTAAACTTATAACATATTTGTTTGTTTATACGGATCAAAAAATGTTGATTTCCTTTCCTCTGGCGGAGTGGAACCCCAGTGTACTGTGAAAAAGTGTTCAATTAAATCTGTGCAAAAATTCAGAGAACCACCGAAATACACAACCTTTTATGTTCACTAGTGTTGGAAGATTTATTACCTCAAAGACAGAATCTGACGACCCGAGACGATCACCTTCAGCGTCTCTAATGATAGATTTGAATGTGGAAGGGCGAGCAGGGGACTCAGCAGCACCAAAAAGAAGTCTTATTGGTGACTTAACAGCCTTAATATTAATATCACCTACAATTGTGATCACAAAAAAACTAATATCATATAACCTCAGAGGATATCAACATCTTAAAATTTAAAGATCAATACATATCTATGCGTGTTATGGTCCCAGTAAGAATGGAAAAATAATGTATATCCAAAATCAACGTGTTCTTGTTCACCTGTACTTTCAGAGACTGTGAGCTGTGAGGAAGACAAGGCTCTATCCAAATTTCGAGAGCGTGGTTGTGAGCTTGAATAGAAGACACTGGAATGTCTCCTTGCAAGTTTTTTAATTCTAGGACTCCTCCTCAAATCTAGCAAAAAACAAACAAACAAACAAAAAAACGGATGTTAAGATACAAATAAAACAAAGATATTAACGAAATATTTCTTTTAACATACACCATTACGATAAACAAAAATAACTGACCGGTAGCAGGTTTAATTGGAGACTCCTCAACAATCACCATATCAGTGTCACCAGAATTCCTGACAAAGAAGACATGAACTACTGATGCACCCTTTTGAGTTAAAAGAATAATTCAAGAACCATGTGCTCAATGGCATGACAAACAGCATTATTGCTTCATTAGCAAACTTACCTGCTATTCCTTTGTCTATATAATAGACGATTTGACACCTGCTTATGCAGGGGGGTCTCGGATACTTTTTTTGTTAGTAAAGTGTGTTGTCCTGTAATTGGAAAAATGTTTTTAAAAAATAAATAAATAAATAAAATGAAAAAAATTTTTTATAAAAATGTAATGCACTCAAAAGATGGATTGTCTCATATTATATTCTTTGACAAAAATAGCAAATGTTTATTACCATCTTCCACCTGTGATCGTTTCCGTTTCTTCATTATATCTACTGCCGATACAGACTGGCTCCGAGGCATTTTCGCTTTCTTTGAGAAGGACATTATCTCCTGGTTAAAGAGGTTTCTCCTCACCTTTGTCACTTCTGCAAAATATTGTTGTCAGTTTACAGAAAGACAATACATTTGTCTAATACAAATGTTATATTTAAAGCTTGAAGTATTTAGCAGTAAGATTTCGCATTACATGCCTTGAACTGTTTGTTTTTGAGATGGTTGTCCTCGTACATTCAGCTTTCCTTGAGGAATATATTCCTTTGGTTTGGCCTGTCAGGATGGAGAAAAGCAGTGGCTGTGATTTTCCAAGTCAAAATGCATAGAAAACATTCAAACCGAACTATACTCACTTGTCGTGTGGATTTCCTGGGCATCTCTATTTGTCGGATGTTCTGTGGGGCCTCCGTCATGCTCTTATGACGTGTAAGCATGCTGGTTCTGAAAGTACACGAACAGTGCATTATACACAATTCTGTCATGAACATGTGAATATAATATTCTTTCTGTTTGTTACCCACCTTCTCTTTTTAGCGGAGCGATTGCGTAACTCTTCAAGCTGATCAACACTGGAGACCAGGCTCTGTGTGGCTGACACTGGTGAGGGGCTTACAGAAACACTTTCCTTTGCCATGGAGTCATCACTAAAAAAATCAGCAGGCAGGACTGCAACAAGTTCCGCAGGCAGCTGGGTGCCAAGACTGTGGTAGACATCTGCCAGGACCTTAGGTATGCCAGTCAGGTACCTATAAAACATACCATATGTAAACATATCATCTCTAGTTACAATAGAATCAACTTTAATTACAACTTCACTATTTGTATTCCATCAGAGTTTAAGTACTTACAATGGCAAAACCTCCTCCTCCATGAACTTTGACAGGTAAACAGGGTCTTTTGTCAAAGATATCACCCGTAGCATTCCAGCCACCTAAGACAAATCCCAACAGAAAGCTCATTACAGTGGAATGTTTTGCTTAGGTTACATTCCATTATTAGCACATCAAAATTAGAAACAAAACAATCCCTGATCTTTACTATTTTCAGCAAAATCTTCTTACCTCCTCAACCATCTGCTCCATATGATCTTGTTCATCTGAAGACAGCGGTTTGCACAGCTCAAGTCTGAGAACTACCTGTAGCTGACAACTTACAGGTAATAGATTTTTAAAAAAATAGTTTTTGCATTATACCACAGGTTAACAATAACAATAATAATAGTTTCTGCTATTTATAATATCCTTTAGACACAATTGTTTATTTGAGATGTTAACAAAAGCGCAATACACACTCTCTGATTTTACTTTCAGCATCTGCAGTAGTTCCATAGAGCTGACGAATGGACTGCGTGCTTTTTAAGAGGCTCTTCTTGATTATATTTAAGAACGAAGCCTGCCAAGAAAGACGCGATAAAATGGTCAATAACTACAAACATTTTCACTAAAGCAGACAATGTCATTACAATGTCTGTAATGACGCATCTAATTGGTTTTGCTCACCCCGGTATCAATGTTATCAATGAAGGTTTCCACCACTGAGAGCAGATCCTGCACTTGAGCAATGACAGCGAGGCGCTTATGCTCCACAGCTTGTTGATACCTCAGGTTCAAATGAGAAAGCAGTTCCTCTTCGTTTTTAAAATCTAGGATAAATTACATATACAAATCAATACTTTCAGATCTACTGCAAATGCACGAGCCATCGTTTTATAGTAGTAGTGTAGCTTTTGATGCCATGTCAGCATCTGAGGCTATCTTCATGGCAAAAACAGACTCACAAAAATTACAAGAGTTATACAAATACAGTAGAAATAAAACCAAACAAAAGGAGAAATTAATTTTACAGTAGGATTAAAACTTTTTTATTACTCACGCATGGGACCAAGTCTGGTCCTTTCCCTGGAGCATCTCTTGCCTCGCTTTGCTGTGCCTTTGGCAGAGCTGGAAAAATCGGTGTCTGTCTGACTCTTTTGTGCTTTTACATTGAAGCGAGCAACATTCAGCATCTGCAAAGAGCGACTCATAGTCTTCATTTTCTGGCGAACTGGTGTACGCTGAGTACCTCCTACAGAACCAAGGTCATTAGTAAACTGTTTGTATTCAACATGCAAACTGAATTTCAAAATCATAAAGATTTAGTAAATAATGCCCTTACAAATATTTCCAAAGATTATATATAGTGCTGTGAAAAAGTATTTCCTGATTTCTTCTGGTTTTGTGTATATATCTTGTATTAAATTGTTTCAGAAATGAAAACAAAATCTAAGATCAAACAAAGGCAACCTGAGTAAACACAAAATACAGTTTTTAAATGATCATGTTATTTATTGAAGCAAAAAAAGTTATCCAATACCAACTGGGTCTGTGTGAAAATGTTTTTGCCCCCATAGCTACTAATTTCCCAAATCTATGAAACTGCATTCATAATGGGGTTCAGCTGGACTAGACACAACCAGGCCTGATCACTGCAAACCCTGTTCAACCAAATCAACACAAATAGAAATTTTTCAAGAACATGAAGTTGGTTAAAAGGTCCTTCCCAGTAACACACTATGTCAAAGTTGAAAGAAATTCCAGAAGTGATGAAGAAGGTGAGGGCAAATACTTTTTCACAGCACTGTACCTGCCATGTTAAATAATAATAGAATGGATAAAATATTAGAATATCAATAGCTGGTATTAGGCTGTACTAACGTTTTTTGCCTTTCGAACCACTGCTGGGTCCATTTTTATTGTTTTGATAAAGCTCTGCTATGCTGTTTGTCAGCTCCTGCTCCTGAGTGTCATCTGTTTGTTCTTGCTCCTCTAGAGCAGCATGCAGAAGCCTATGGAGATGAAGCAGGAAGTGGCATATGCCTTAATAATAATCATTTTATTACTACTCATTAAAGAAACAACTCCTAATCAATTTCTATCAAATGGATCGATGTATAATAAGACTTATAGTAGCACTTCTAATAGTAACAAATAAGAAATAACACCTCATTAACTCCATCAAATGGCAACTAATCCCAGATTGGTCAGATAGAGGAAACCAGCCCTCTGTAAGATCTGCTGTTAGATTAGTCTGCTGCTGAAGCTCTTGAGTTGCCCATTCAGGAATCTGATGTGGATTCGGTTGTTCTGAGGAATGCAAATGTTATTTCAAAATGCATTTTAAATGAATATTTACTGCTTCTAGATACTGCTCCACTCCTCTTCCACAACATAATTCTTAGGATGTAGCATAAGACAATCCAAGCCAAACAAGGCCCCTTTTTAAGCTATTAGTAACTTTGCATAACCCGAGTAAAATTTTTATCTTCTGGGGGCTTTTTTTCTAGTTGGTCCAATTTACTTTCACACTGCACAGATTTGAGCAGACCAAATAATTTATTTAATTCATCAGAAATATGGTAATGGAAAAGATAAATAAACTTTTCAAATGCACATCGAAATCATATAAATTAACCAAGCACAAATAATAAATAACTGTAGGACATTAGTATTTTCAGCTCCAATATAAAGAACACATGGCATTTGTGCAGTGAGCTAGATTAGATTAGATCAGATTTCTGGCAGCCATTCTGCCATCAACCCTTACATCCAGTTCACGTGTGGGAAAAAAAATGCCTATACACAAAAGCCTTAATGCATCAAGAATACGATATGTACAGTCTAAGCAAAACAGAGTTTTCTTGGGAGTAGACATCAACCACCAGTCTTGGAGAGATTATTTTGGTTCACACCATCTGATTAAATGAACAGGGATTGATTTGAAGCATGTGAAAGCAGCTTTATAGTTTAACATTGCTGCAGGGGCGAAGCATGGGATCCTCTTAGTAACATCTAATATCCAGTCTGTGTTTTGCCATTGGAAAAAAATTATAGAAGCTTATTAAAACATTTTAGACATACATACCTGAGGTATCTACATCTTTCATGATGTTTTTGAGAACACTACTGACAATCTCAGGTAGGTCTGAGGTGTCATGAAGGTCTGTGGTTTCTGATGGAACAAGGCATGTACTCAGAGCCTCCTCACTGTGGAGAACTGTCAGAAGAGCCAGACTGGAGGACAATACTGACAGTACTGCAGAGTGGACCTGACCTCCTTCACTGACCTCTGCTACCTATCCAAACACAGAAAAAAAAAATTGTGCACTATATGTTTTGTATCCTAATAAGGCATGTCACAAAGCAGCGCTATGGATTATTTCAGTTAATGACTGCTTTTAAAGTAGCTTGTGCATAGAGAAATGTTGTTACCATGTCAGAAGCTAGAATGAAAAGCTCCTTGAAGAGACTTTGAAAAGTGACTTGATCTTGCTCAGATTTTTCTGGGCGAAACAGGACCCAGCACTCTGAAGCGGACTGTTTGAGACTGCAGGTGTCCAGGCCGAGAAGCACGCTCCTGAGTGTCACCTCTACAGGAGCACGCAGACGCCTCTGTCTGCACGACACCGGCTCCAGTGAAACACTGCAGGTCTGTTTGTCCTCATCTGGTAACACAAGGGAACACTGGTATCAAAGTTAAAGTACATGAGATTCATAATGGTGTCAAAACAGACTTTTCTGGGGCAATATTCATTACCTGCACCCCAGCAAAGCGTTCCTATGAGAGCCGGAAAGGCTCGCTTGTAGGTCTTTTCAGAGGACAAAATGTATGCTGTACTTGAGCCAGTTGGAAAGGCAAGCGCTCCCTTGTTTTTCGTTGTTCTTGGGTTAGGATCTTTATGTTTCAGGTTCATACCAGGGATGAGTACAGGAATCACTTTTCCAGCTACTGGCTGCAGCGCCTCCATTACAGTCTTCAAGCCAGTGTAGTCATCAGTGTCATCGTTAACCTGATGAAAAAGTGCTTCGCATCACACAAAGTGCTTGTTTGACATACATATGCAGTTTAAATAGGCACATTATTAAAAAGGTTTAAACATACCTCACAAGAACGGCAATCGGCCCAGTGCAGGACAACTTTCCGATGAACCAGCAAGTCCATTAGACCCTTTGGTACAATAAGCTCAGGTAAATCCTTCGGACTAACAACGTCACCACTGCGCAGCTGCAAAAACTCCACCACCTCTCTTCTGGAATAAGGACACGCTGAGACAACAAACACGACATTTTGTCCTTGGCATGAAATATCATCATCTGCCAAAGGAATATTTGCTGTGCTCCTGGTTGACCTCCTGGGTCGCAATGAGAGTTTTGTGGGAGAAGTTATATCCGGTCTGTCCCACTGGAAGTCCAAAAGGATCTCCTTTAGTGTGTTTTGCACACAGATGGCTGAGCTCGGTCGCAGTCTGTTCTGCTCACCAGAGGATTTTTGATCTACACCAACTTTGTGGACGAATTCCACCTCGAATTCGCTGAACACTTTCTCCTGAAGTTCTCTGAAATCCGTGCCTCTTGTTATAAGACTGGCACTTTTTACAGTTCTTGAATGGAAAAACTTGTAACCCCATCGCACATTCTCGAAACCAAATTTACTACCCAAGGAAAGCAGAACTTTTAATATCCACTGCTTTAAAGAACTAACATACAAGTCTCTTGTGAGGTGGAGCTCTTCAGACTGATAGTCCACATCGATAGCAAAAACAACATTGTGAGCAGCCATCATAAAACGGTTGGAAATGAATTAATAATGTTAAATGTCAGTATTGGTTAAATCTACACATCTGGCTCGACAGAACAGATATAAAAGTGGAGACTGCATGGCTGGATTTCTCAATAACGGTCTAGTTTACTTAGCTGGCTACGTGACATGCTCCATTAGCAACATCTTAACGTTATGTTAGCACAGGAGCTAAACAAACTCAAACACAACTAACTTGCTGTAAAGTATTTAAATGTGTAAATTTACCACGAACTATCAAAAAACGCCTTTTTAACGTCCCCGCCGACTGAGATATATGTTCTATGTATAAAATGTTACATTAAAAGCACAATTTATAACGAATTCATATCGCCATTTTTTGCCTTCGTTCTCCGAGCTCAAACACTTGGCGCTTCAGAGATGACTTTCCAAACTCGAGCTGTCATTGGCTGAAGCCTGTTCCACTCCGTCATTCATTTCGCCGCATATGATAGTCTCAGAGTAACGTCAATCAAACCGAATAACGTCTTTTGGAGAAAAAAAAAATTAAAAGGAGAAAAAAAGAAGTGCTGTTTTGATTCTTTATTTTGGGAGATTACAAACGTACAACCTTTCATATGCAAATAATTGGGAGAATTTATCTTTAATTTTATAAAGATTAATACTATTTTACATTAAAATATATCGTTGAAATGAAAACAATGCTAACAAAGGTATTGAATACATTGTTAATTTATTTAAACGATTGGCAAATTTTTATATAAATAAGCAAAAGTAGTGTGTTTATAGTGGAATTTGATTGTTTTATATATTCTCTGATGTTTTTTTAAGTCATTAACATGTTTGAAACATTATGATAGAATTTTCGAATACCCTCTTACCAATTAATGACACATTTTGTTTTGTACTATTGTTTGCTATTCTTTGTTACTTGCTCTGTTTTCAATTTAAAACAAACTGACAACCCATGAGCCAATAATACGACGAGTAAACAAATACTTTTTCTAGTGAGAGGTTCGTCATTTCCGCTTCCGGTTCAAACGTATTTACACAAAAACCAAGGCAGTGTGTGCAAAATGAGTGGCGGTTTGGCCCCGAGTAAAAGCACTGTTTACATTTCTAACCTGCCGTTTTCGCTGACTAATAGCGACTTGCACAAGTTATGCACGAAATACGGCAAAGTTGTTAAGGTGACGATTGTGAAGGACAAACAAACACGGAAGAGTAAAGGTGTCGCGTTTGTGCTGTTCCTGGACAGAGAGTCTGCTCGTAACTGTGCTCGGTCTCTGAACCACAAGGAGCTGTTCGGCAGGACGGTGAAGGCTAGCATCGCTATTGATAACGGAAGAGCTGCGGAGTTCATCCGGAGAAGAAACTACACCGACAAGTCCAAGTGTTACGAGTGTGGCGAAGACGGTCACTTAAGTTACTCTTGCCCCAACAATCTGCTTGGAGAGAGAGAGCCTCCACCCAAAAAGGAGAAGAAGAAGAAGAAGTTGTTGATGATGAAGCACGTTGACGAGGTTGAGCCCGAAGATGAAGGAGAAGACCCTGCACTGGACAGTTTAAGCCAGGCCATTGCTTTCCAGCAAGCTCGGATTGAAGAGGAAGACAGACGAAGGAAGCAGACTGCAGGAGACTCGAGCCACACTTCCACATCAGACAGCTCGTATAAACCCAGGATCAAGAAGAGCACGTACTTCAGTGATGAGGAAGAGCTGAGTGACTGACTGATGAACATTTCCCACTCCTAAGATCTTTATTATCAAAGATCAGTTAAAATATCTCTCAGGCTTTTCAAGAACTTGCAAGTAAAATACAGTTAGATGAAATAAATATGTCACTTGAACAACCTGATTGTGATTGGAAAAGTTGTGGTCACTCTGTACAGCAATTCAGAATTGAATTTGAAATTTAAAAGTGTGTTAATGGTTTTACTAATTTTCTTTTGTGTTGTAAATAATAAAGTAAAGAATGTCTACTCCTCAGTACAGATGTTTACTGAAGGATTCCATGACATGACACAATGCTGTGCAGAAAAAGGAAAAATATGGCCAGGTTGTGTTGAGCTGTGGTAATGATGAACTGTTATAAATATAGTTGAATATTTTTAGTTTAATATTTAGTACATGTTCAGCTAGAATATGAAGTTTGAAATTGAATAAAAAAAAATACCCTTAACATCAAAATGATTACATTATTATGTTCAATGTTTCATCTTTCCACAGGTGAAGAAATATAATACTGGCACACAGACACACAGTCTTCCTGATACAAATCTGAAAACAATTTAAAATCCATTCATCTCTCCATTTTCCATACTGCTTATCCTACACAGGGTCAAGAGGAGCTGGAGCCTATCCCAGGGCACAAGGTGGGGGATCGCAGGGCATGATCTCACACACACAGTCATTCACTGTGAACAATTTGTAAATTCCAATCAACATACAGCGCATGTCTTTGGACTTGGGGAATAAGCCAGAGTTCCAGGAGGAAACTCCCAAACACAGGGAGAACATGCAAACTCAGTGCACACAGAGCAGAGGGGGGATTTGAATCCCCAACTCCAGAGGTTCGAGGCAAATGTGCTAACCACCAAGTCCAATTTTATACAATTTAAATAAAATACAAGTAAAATGAGAATGGATAAAAAATATACATGTCAGATCTAAAATGACATAAATGGAAAAGGTGAGTCAGCACTACAAAAATCTAGACAGTGTCATGAAAAGCCATTTTCCTTTCTCATGGGAACAGGCTGTTTATTGTCAAAATGATTGATTACACATTAGACTCCTAAGTCTCTCATCATTACTTGTCAAAAGTGGCTGTCTGCATTTTGAAGACTGAAATAAATCAATAAAAAACAAATGGGCAGCATAATTCTAAAAGCGTCTGTGTTCTTAAATTAAAAACAAACCCATAGCAGGCTTTTATGATTATTACCAAGACCACAGAAGATCTTAGGACGTACTCTCCATTGCTGATCTTTTACACTGGCTGCAATCATTTCTCATCACTAGCTGTTTACATGACTGTCCAAGAGTTTCTAGATAATGGTGCAAGGTCCTTTGTCTAAACTCAGTTTGAAAAGCTTAAATAAGCTTCTCTTTCTCTACCCCAAATAGAAATACCTTGTGGGCAATTGTCATGGGTCGGATGTATGAGTGACTAAACTGTGTCTTTGCATGCTCAAGCTTGGATCTGAATTTCAGTTTCAAACCTTGACTACCAAAACAAGTTCCTTCAGCAATACAGCACAGTAACTGAGATAGATTTCCTATACGTATGAATTATTTTACCTCATGACATATTGAGAGCTCCATTTATGTCTTTCCTTGCCTACTGCCCTCATCATGATTTGAGAAAACGAGATCCGAGATGAGAGATAAGTGAACCTTCTGTTCACTGTGCCATTTCACTGTGTTCCTCTGATAGAACAGTGTGTGGGAGAAGATTATTCTATTCTATTACAGATCTGAGAAAGAAAGAGGTGGTGAGAGAGAGAGAGAGAGAGAGAGAGAGAGAGAGAGAGAGAGAGAGAGAATAAAATAATGCTCCAGGTAATCTGTCTCT
>JAOUWY010000015.1:16452226-16462311 GCA_025728095.1 Prietella phreatophila | reverse complement strand
CTCACTGTTCAAATAAATCTACCATTAAAATTATAGACTGATCATTTCTTTGTCAGTGGGCAAACGTGCAAAATCAGCAGAAGATCAAATATTTTTTCCCCTCACTGTATGTACACAGTTTTAGCACATAATTAGAGTGATACTGATCTTAATTAACGGCATGCTAGACAAATGCACACATTTTTAACCATACTTCTCATCTGGGGCATATAATGATCATACAGCCACAGTCAAGGTATGTCTACTAAGTGACCTGTCTAGACCAGTAGACTTGTAATTTCACAATAGTGCAATTCTGTCTCTGTGGAATTTGTATCAGCAGCAAAGCTCCCTCCAACAAAGGTTGCCAACACTGCTCTAACAGGTTACATCTCTAACCATCTATAAATATTTACTGTATTTTTAAATCATCCTTTAGCAAGTTGTCCATGTTGGATTAGTACACCTTATTATGGCTCTGCAACGTAAATTGTGTCTGACTGAATTGTGCTTTCAGACACTTTCCAAGATCAAATTAAAAGCCTCAGAGACAGTCTTTAGGTGTTGCTATAAAATGTCCTCGACCTTTTTCCCTTATTTGTGCTCTTTGAAAAATTGCTCTAGTTGGCGTTCTTGCCAGAATCCAAAGCAACTCTGCAGCAAGGGGAGAATACCCTTCCAAGGCTTTTAGTATTTAGCTGAAACGACAATAATAACATAATGAACAGGCCTGTCCAATCTTTAGTAGCTATCTAGGTTTTACACCATGATAACGATTACCACTACAGTTTGTACATAATACTACAGTTTGCATATACTTCATCTGCCAATCATAACCAAGGAATACATGAGCAGCAGCAGCAGCGGAATAAACAGAATAGCACAATTCTTCCTTATTAGCACACTATTCAAGACGTCAGTTAATTCCAAAGGCCTTCAGTGTGCTGTGATCTTCAGGAATTTTTAATAATTTTTGTGTGTGTGTGTGTGTGTGTGTGTGTGTGTATACACCTAGACATCTAACAGTGTAGATAAATTCTAAAATTGTTAACATCAAAACAACCAGTAACAATAGCCAGGGCAAGAGACTATTATCTGACTGCTCATTTAATATAATTAGCTAGTTTAAAGCCTTCACTAAACACCAAACCCATCCATCCATCCACTACCACTTTCAGGGTCACGGGGAACCGGGATCCTATCCCAGGAAGCATCGGGCACGAGGCGGGGTACACCTTGGACAGGGTGCCAGTCCGCGGGGTTTCCTCAGGGGGTTTTCCTTTACCACACCGGCAGGACTCAAACCCCGGACCCGTGAAGCGAACGTGCTAACCACTAAGCCATTGTTCGCCAGATCAGATATCAATGTCTCTGTATTTAACTTAGTTTTTGGCATAATGGTAGTCCATGGGTGAGGAATCTTGGTGTTTTATTCATTAGTGACCAGAGATATGAATAATGGTTGGTAAACAGTAAATATATTCAGCATGGAAAGATTTCTAAAATAAGGCCATTCCTCTTGGAGGAAAAAGCTATTCATGTGTTTAGAAAGTTTTGCACAGACTGCCATAAATTGCTGAATTTTGGCATGAGTTTGGGGTCCGTTGACAATTAGCACAAAATGCGAATTGCTCACAGGCACCAAGAAAATACAACTCAGTTTTGGCACTCACACTGGCTACTTCACAGGATCCAGTTTACCATTTTACTCCTAATTCTTAAAGCTCTTAATGGTCTAGCACAGCAATCAAAAAAAAGATTTCATAAATAAAGATCTACCAAGAGATTTTCTTTGGAATGCACATCACTTGCACTGTTTACATTGCATTAACCACAACATTACTATGGGATACATATAGAAACTTTTTATGCATACAAGATATTTAGTGAGATATTTATGCTTGCATGCATTACTTTTCAGTCAGAAGACTGCTAGTCTAACACAGTCTGTGAGATGACTGTCTGCCAGGTGAGTGTGATATTTTGATAACCATGGATGGGCCTAAATTTTATGCAAGGTGAAGAGAGTCATCCTGCCCTGATGTTTGATGTGTGATTGTGACTTTTTTGAGTGGACCAACATGTGGCGACATCTCAGAACCAATAAAAAAAAACCTTGTTGGCTGGGACCGCCCTCAATTCCTGCTTGTTGATGTGTTCCAATCTCACACCAGGAGGGCACACTGTACCCATGTGGCACCACAATGCTCCCCAGCCACCTAAGTCTATAGTGGGCTTCACTCTTCTGAGTTACTGCTCCCAAGTGTACAGCTGAAAAACATCTGTGCCACTAGACAGAGCTCAACGGGTAGGACTTTGAATTGGAAAGTCTGTCGATTAAAGTCAAGACCCACAAACATCAAAACATATTTTGGAATGTGAAAATAAGCATTGCACAGATCCACCAATATGAACCAGTCTATTGTACAGCATGAATTATATCTGAGAACTTTAACACATGAGAAAAGGGAGGGTGAGGTGGGGGTGTTGGAACCAGTTCATTTCCTCAAATTTGGAATTAAATGGGGGGGAAAAAAAGACCCCCCCCCCATTATTCTTCTGAAAAAAAGGAAGTTGATTAGAACCCTTCTTGGGTCCCAGCAACAATTTTGTTCATGTCTGATATGGATGTTTTTCTGAGGCCTAAGAAGGTTGGGGGCCAATGGTACAGATGGAGTTTGTTTCCCTACGACACAGTCCTTCGAACCCACTGATCTGGTGTAGCCATTGCCCAATGAGCAATTTTTTTTCATTTGTGAAGCCTCAGACTTGTGCAAGGTAGATGAAATGTTTGTGGATGTTGGAGCACAGAACTGGGTTTCTCTGACCTAAATGTTGTGTGATTCTGAAAATGTCCTCTCCTCTCCAAGACCTTGTTGGCAGCAAGAACAAAAGTGACCCTGGCAGGAAAGATTTACACACATCCGACAGAACCGGAGAGTGCTTAACACATTTGGCATCATGCATAAACAAGGTTGGCTGAGAGGCATCCCATATGCCTTGCCTTGTGTAGGTGTCTTTTGCAAACTTCTGCAATTTGGAGTGACTATTATGAACATGCACAAAAAGGTACTCAGGTGATTCTCAGCATCCATGTCAGTAGGGGTGAAACAGAACTGTTATTTCACTTAGGATCAATAAAGCTTTGAATTAACTGTTTATTTAGGTGCTATAATTAGATATAGTATAATTAGAAATTAAGATATTATTTTAAGGACGTCCTCTAACTAGTGAACATGCTTTCCTAAAAATGATAGGAGTCATCCACAGAGTTCTACATATACTGTATGTGAACATTTGACCATCACGCCCATACGTGATCCTTCCCCAAACTGTTGCCACAAAGTTGAAAGCACACAACTGAATACGATGTCTCTGTATCCTGCACTTTTAAGATGTCCTTTCAGTGGAACTAAGCACCTCAAATCTGTTCCAGTAGGACAATACTGCTGTGCGAAGTCCATGAAGACAAGGCTGGAATGGAAGTACTCGTGTGTTCTGCACAGAGCCCTGACCTCAACCCCACTGAACACTTTTGGGATGAACTGGAACACTGACTGCGCCCCAGGTCTTCTCACCGGATATCAATACATCACTAACACATTTATGGCTGAATGGGCAGAAATTATCACGGACACATTGCAGTTATACACATTAATTGAAAGTCCTCCCAAGAATAGTGGAGGTTGTTATAAGAGCAAAGGGAGGACCAACTTTGCAATAGCATGTTCAACAAGCACATATGGGTGTGATTGTCAGGTGTTCACATACTTTTGGTCACACAGTGTAATTCTATACCTGCCAGTCGTCTTGTGTACATCCCTCCATTATTAAGAGTGTTCCATGACTCAATGGTATCTTCACTTTCTCTGCATATGTGTAGTCGCTATTTTCTTCCTAAAACACACAAACTTGATTTGTATACACATGTACACACAGCTGTGGACAATGAATTGACACCACCAAGACACCCAAATGCTATACCCCGAATGCTACAAAGATCAGCACCTCAAAACTGGTCACTTACTGGAGGAGGCTTCTTCCGAAGGCTAAAGACTCTTGTGTCCCCGAGACTGAAAGAGGATATGGTGGGGCGAGGGCCTAAAGACACCTCGTTATCACTGTGCCAAGCAATGCTGTCCTTCCCATCACGGTATAGGTTACACAGCAGTGAGTTAAAGGTATGAGAGGTCTCCCGCTCTATAGCCTGACGCAGGTTCAGAAGGATGGGATGCCACTATTGGACAGAAAAAAAAAAAGAAAAGCAAAAAAAAGGTTGGTCAGGAATGTGTAGACAAATGAGAGAGTTTTTTTGCCCAAGATCTCGATTATGGTATAATAATACTGAGTATTTAATTTTATTTTAAGTGATATGCAAAGTAATATTTTTTAAATCAAAACCCAAGATAAATTTAAGCATAGAAAATAAAATACTTGTGTCAAGTGAATGAAACCATGTAACTGATCGATTTTTCCCAGTGCTGATCCCCAGGGGATGTTTTTTTTTTTTTTTAAAGCCTACTTTTAATATTTTGACCAGCTATACGCACAAACCTAAAAAATGTTTCTATGAATTTCCAATTCAGTATGCATGAAGTAGTAGTAATGCATTTTTATAATAATCCCCTCGGTTTACAATTACGTTGAATTCTGCTTTTCTAAGGTACAGGAGGAATTAAAAGAGAAAAGAGAACATGGCTGAAACCTCAGGGTTGGCTTGCATCGTGGAATGAGAATATGTGTAAGGATGTTCTCCATACCAGCAGGTCAGCCTCGGTTCCACATATGCTTCACCTGAGCCAGGAAATATTTTACAGTTAGCTGAAAAAGAATGCGTTTTTGCATATCTACTTATAACAGCAAAAGTAACTGAATTTAATTTAGTTCATTTTCTTTTTGAGGATTTGCCACAAAATGTCTATGCCCAATCCATGGGATTTAAAAATTCTATTTTAGCTTGCTCCAAATATGGGAATAAATCTAACTCGGATTGCACAGCAAAAATATGTTTCACTAACAGGAGCCTTGAACAACCAAGATATTGTCCAAAGGAAATATTTATTCCTGTAAAATATTTAAGTCTGTATAATGCATTGCTAGGTCTGGAAAGGATCAACATTTGTGCTGTGGGCAGTAGCAGGTCTGCCAATGTAGAGAAGAAGGACTGGAAAAAGTGAGTCATCATGTACACACACACACACAAACATCTTGTTTCACAATAATTAGAGATTTTTTTTTTTTAAACTTAACATGCTACTGAACGTTTTCTCTCCTCCATGTGTGTCAACCTCATTTGTTATCACTCACCCATCATGCCATAATTGGTCTTCTGTGACCATGGAAGCTCAGCCAAGAGCTTAGAGAACATCCAGTCTGCCTGCTCCTGTGGCAAAAACCCAGGAAGGAGCTGCAGTCTAGAACAAACAGAACACAACGCTTGTTTTTTTTTTTGTTTGCGGTGATAAATAAATGAGAGTAAAAATTAAGGAAAAAAGGCCATCACAAGCAATAAGCGGTATTTCAAGCGTAAGCATAATAGAGCACTATAGTTTTTAATGGATCTGATGATTTTGAAACACTGATTCATACTTGATGAAGACTCCCTGCAGAGAATAACACTGGGCCTTTTTCTGTAGCAACGTTGGAGACACTTGCAGAGGATCTTGCACCAATCCTCCTTGCACATCATCTCAAGCTCCTTATATATTTAGGATTGTGCGTGTGGGCTGCCTGATTAATTTCAGGCCAGATTGAGTTGGCTGTTACTAAACAATGATTCTGTTCCAGCAAACATTTTGCAGTCAACATGGATGCATCTTAGCAGAATTCACAATGTCCAAGAGCCCTTGGACAACTCACTCGGAAAGAACAGCCACAAAGCATCAATTACCCATCACCATATTTTACAGGGTGGATCAGGGTCTTTTACATTGTATGCCATTTTTACTTCTCTTCTGGTAAACTGACAACTGTTCCAGGGTTTTTTTTTGGATACCTCTTATGCCCCTTATCCAACGTACACGGGTCATCAACAACCAGTTTATTTTGTGTTGCATGCTTTTTGGTGTTCTCCATGGTGATGGATGACAAAATGATTTGACATGCATGCAACCTTGTATTTTGTCAAAAGCAATAATAGAGTTAAAGATGTTATCCTCTAATCTTGGCTGTGATTGGTTCATGGAGCTCAGTGACATCACTAACTGAGCTCATGCCGAACAGTTTAATAGAAGTATCAAGGAAATCTATTTTAAATGGGGGTAAATTTGTGTTGACATCTATAGGACTGAAATTCAAATTTAATAAATTAAAAATCTTTCACAGTAGTTCACAGGTGTCAATAATATTGCTCTTATAAAAAAGTCAAAAAAAGTTCAAATACATCTTAATTTCTCACATAAGAGAGGTGTCACGCAACACACAGGAACAACCTTTCTTCTTACAATAAACATATTTAATCACTGCTACCTGGATACTCCGGTGGGACCTTGGCTGATCTCATAAACCCCAGCATCTCTGCCAAAAACAGAAAAACAATTTCTATTTGTGTTCCTTTGAATACCCAAACTCAGTTCTCCAGGAGCACTAATACAAATAAAAGATCACTCACTCGATCAGCTTCTCCACAGGTATCACTCTGATGGGCTGGAGTAAATACACAGAGATTACCAAAGGAGCACAGGAACAAGGTTATGGTAAAACCTCCATCAAAATGCATTACTTAACACTTACATCAGAGGGTTGATTGAATGAGTACGTTGCTGGTCCAACCTTCCATGACCCAGAATTTTGCTCCACATGTGCTAGTGAAACATTTTAATGACAGTATGTGGTATTTAATCATTTTCTAATTCATAAAACCAACTCCATGTTATCCCATAATAAAACAAAATTGAAGCAGTGTTCCTGGATCCAAATTGCAAAATGGGTGCAAAATGGGTGCTGACGCATTTCACTCCGTGTTAGAAAAAGGGCTATTAGTTTTGATGGTCTGTAATATATCTAGACTCAATATACACTTTATTAGGAACACCTGTACACCTACTCAGTCATGCAACTATCCAATAAGCCAATTGTACAGCAGCAGTGCTATGCATAAAATCATGCAGGTATGTGCCAGCAGCTTCGGGTAATGTTCACATCAGCAATCACAACGGGGAAAAAAATGTTCTCTCAGTTATTTTGACCGTGGTATGATTGCTGGTGCCAGACAGGCTGGTTTGAGTATTTCTATAACTGCTGATCTTTTGGGATTTTCACACACAACAGTCTTTAGAGTTCACTCAGAATGGTGCAATAAAAAATAAACAACCAGTGAGTAGCAGTTCTGCAGACAGAAACGCCTTGTTGATGAGAGAGGTCAATGGAGAATGGTTGGAGCTGACAGAAAGGCTACAGTAACTCAGCATCTTAGAGTACACAACCTTGAGGCAGATGAGCTACAACAGCAAAAGACTACGTGTGACCACTTCTGTCAGTCAAGAACAGAAAGCTGAGGCTGCAGTGGGCACAGGATAACCAAAACTAGACAGCTAAAGACTGGAAAAAATGTAGCCTGGTCTGATGAGTCTTGATTCCTGCTGATTCACACAGATGGTAGGGTCAGAATTTTGCACGACAAGCATGAACCAATGGACACAACCTGCCTTGTGTAAACATTCCAGGCTGGTGGAGGTGGTGTAATGGTGTGGGGAATGCTTTCTTGGCTAATCAATCATCACTTGAATCCCACAGTGTATCTGAGTATTGTCGCTTACCATGTGCATCCCTTCATGGCCACAGTTGACCTTTTTCTAATGGCTACTTCCAGCATGATCATGCACCATGTCATAAAGCAAAAGTCATCTCAAATTGGTTTCATGACCATGACAGAGTTCCTGGATTCAGTGTTCAGTTCAGTGTTCCTCAATGATCTTCCCAGTCACCGGATCTGAATCCAGTAGAACAGCTTTGGGATGTGGTAGAACGGGAGATTCGCAGCATGAAAGTGCACCTGAAAAATCTGCAGGAATTGCATGATGCAAGATGGACCAGAATCTCAAATATATTGTGGAATCCATGCCATGAAGAACTGAGGCTGTTTTGAGAGCAATACAAGGCCCTACCCAGTATTAGTACAGTGTTCCTGAAAAAGTGAGTGTATAGAAAGCTGGGCTCAGGCCAGATGGCACTGCCTACCTGTTGAACATGTTGGTTTGGGCAGAGGTTTGGCCCAAGAGCCCTGCACTCTCGCTCTCTGACGTTTGTCACCCATAGAATTGAACTGAATTAGAGGAAAGTGTTAGAAATCTGCCACAGACGCTGGCAGGTAGAGCCAATCTGCCACCTTCAGGCCTATTGGGGTATCAACTATGCAATTAGCACAACATGCTACAGCAACGCAATCTGTATACAGATGATTCCTCCCTTCTGATTAAATGTACAAATCAACGAAAATTCAAGAGGTTAGCGGTTGAGTTTCACACGCGACCGATCTCTAGCTGAATGTTTACAGAAGGTCTGGAGAAGACTGCCTGTCGTTTGCAAGCTAGCTGTTTAAAGTTACAAGAAACGGACCAGTTAATCCTGTCAATTTTAATTCAGACCTTGCAAGGAATAAAAAGCCTCACACGTTACAACCCGAACCCACAGATATGTATTTAACTCTATGAAGCTGCTGCATTTTAGTAAGTAAAGTTACTCGCGTAACCTTTCAGCAAACTCGGTGTATCCCGGATAAACGTCCGGCTTCCTACACACTGAACATTGGTTCCTGTTTAACATACAGGAAACCTGTTTTTCTAGAAGCAGAGACGCATGTAATAAAATATAGTGTTTTCTTTTAAACATATACAGTAGAAATCCAACAGCTACAAAAACAAAAAATAAACAAACCAACCCTAAAAAACCCTACGATACACTAGTTACACCAAATATGTATTTATAATAGGTTGGTGTTTCAAAATATAGGCTATACCAAAAAAAAAATCATGTGTCTTGTGCTCCCAGAACTGCTTTAGTGCATCTTGGCACAGGTTTTCACTTGTCTGTAACTGTACTGGATGTATGAACACCATTCTTCTGAAAGATATTGCTTAAATTGATGTTTTATTGATGCTGGAGTCTAACATGTTGCTCCAGAATCTCTTATAGGTGTTCAGTTGGGTTGCGATCTGGTGACCGTGAAAAAAAACAACAACATTGGATCAACAGTATAAAATTGTCATACTTATCAAACCACTGAGTGATCCAGTGTGGTTGGAGACATTCACATTCATTCTGGAAGTGAGCATAATAGCATAATAGGATAATAACATTTATCCTATGATGAAACATTATCAGGCAGCATAACTTTGTATTGCTTTGCAGTGATGCTCAAGGGGGAGAGTGGACCCAAACAGTAATGAGAATATAGTGAAGGATAACTCATCTGACCATATCACTCACCTCCCCCGACTCCCCTTAAATATTTCTGTATTCCACTGATTGTAGTTTTTGCCCCACTGAACTTAAATGTGCATTCATCCTTGTAATGAGGGGCTTATGCACTGCTCGCTTACTATAACACCCCTTCCTATATAGTTGCTGACAGTTTGATTACATTCAGCACTGACATTCTCAGTCACTTGAAGAACAGTAGCTCTTCTGTTTTTCCTTTCATGTTGCATGAACATGAGTCGAATTGGATATGCACTTTCAACCACAATTTCCAAACTTTTCTATTTATGTTCTCATAGATATAGTGGTAAGGGTCACTTTAGTGAATGTTCCTTTTGAAACACAGCCAGTTGAACAGTCTTTGACTTTTTGGGGTCTTTGAGGGGCTGTGGTCCTACTGATTGGAAGGTTGCGAGCTAAATCCCAGCACCATTCAGCTGCCACTGTTGGGCTTTTAAGCAAGACCCTTAACCTCGAGCTGCGCAGTTGTATCCAGCTGTACAGGGAGGGAAAAAAAGTATTTGATCCCATGCTGATTTTGTACGTCTGCCCACTGACAAAGAAATTATACGTCTATAATTTTAATGGTAGGTTTACTTGAACAGTGAGAGGCAGAATAACAACAAGAAAATCCAGAAAAGCGCATGTCAAAAATGTTATAAATTGATTTGCATTTTAATGAGGGAAAT
>JAOUWY010000015.1:16437205-16448477 GCA_025728095.1 Prietella phreatophila | reverse complement strand
GGTGCAGAATGTAAATGAGGATTCTGACCTGAATAATAATCCCTTTGCATTTGTACTCTGCTTGAAGTCCACGGGAGAAGAAGTCAACAAAAGCCTACGATTAAAAGCAGTCAATGTTTTACTTAAATTTTTAGGATAATGGACACTACATCAGTTTATGGTTTTTATATGCAAAATATTGCATTTAATGTATCTAATAGAATAAGGTAAAAGATTTGCCTTTGTGGAGGAGTAGACAGTGAGCAGTGGAACTGGGTACATGCCACTAGCAGAGGAGATGTTGAGAATCACACCTTTTGCTCTGAAACAGACAGAAGGAGTTACATATTTTTGTGCCCAGCTGAACTTCTATTGAGCCAAAGGAGACGACTAAAACAGGAATCAATTCTCTGACAAGACTAACAGACCACACACAAATTATGGTTGCTTTGTGTGTTGCCATGGCAACACACGCAGTACCCCTGCAGCAGCAATAGTGTGCTTTAGCAAGCTGAGGTTGGTTCCATTTGTATGAAATTTTCCCCAACACTGATTGGCCCTACTGATGCACATGATCCAGTCTAACCAATCAGTCTAGCACACATTTGTTGAGGGAATGATGGGCAAGGCTAATCAACAGGCAAGGACTTAAACATTTCCCTTCCCTTTTTGGACTGGAGTAGAAATTCTAATTAATACTTTCTAAAATGAAGTCTCCCCTACTAGTTTGAGGACAATTCTCAGGACTCACCTAGCTTCCATTTTGGGCAATACCAGACGAGTCATCTGATGAGATGAAGAGGGAGGAAAAAGATTACAGAAAACCAAACGAATTAGGAAGTACAGTTATGTTGCTCTTTTTTTTTTCCAATTAAAATATTTAAAATCAGGCACATGAATATATGTTTCAAAATACTTACCTGACACACTGAAGTTATGTTGACATTTATCATTGTGTTAATGAACTAAAAGGGAGATATTGGGTATTTTAAACCACTAATGATTAAGCAAAAAAAGTAAACAAAAAACACACAGATTACATTTAATACTTCCCATTTATACTTTTGCTTCAGAAACTGAAGCTGGTTTTCTATATATTATCCGATACCAACAATAGCTTGTGAAAGTTGTGCCAAGATGTAATATACCCAAAATTACAGAAAAGTAGCACTGACAGTACACACACATTAGCTAGAGCCAAAAGCGAAAGACATCAGTCTTTTATGCTAGGATTCTTCCAGAAGAAGAGTTTGACCCATGATGCCCATTTGTGACCTGTTTTTCCATGGCTGTACAGTACCAACAGCAAAAGAGTCACCAGTCACTCAACACAGACAAGGCTTAATTATACTCACGTTGTCCAGGTCAGGGATGTGCAGAAAGAACTCGGGGTATGGGTAAGAAATGCCAACATTGTTTACTATTAAGACAAAAAGCAGTTTAGTCAGGGTCAACCAAAATTAAATTAACTGACTCTGGGAAATCAATTGAAGTACAATTAAGAACTGTGTTTTAAAAAACAAAACAACTAATTTACTCCTGAAATTATACCACATTCATACAATGGTAGCATAAAGTTACCCACCAAGAACTCCTATTTCTAGCCCAGCAAGTGCAGCATCAATCTTAGGATAAATGTCGATCTGACCAAAATCCACAGCAATGGTCTTTGTCTCCACATTATACAGACTTTCTGTGAGGCAGAACATATTAAACATTGACAAGGAATTAGATGTCAGGAATTGTTTAAAAGCAGGTCATGATTTCTAAAGTAGTTTCTATAAAATCAGTCATTTTTCTTGAAATGGCTTTTGATTTTACTATTTAAAGTAATCTATTTTGTGAACATACTAAAAATAACAAAAGGCATCACTATAGATTTTTAAGGGTCTTTGACAGCAGGGGGCGCTGTGTGCCAAGAAATGAGCCACATGCATCTTCCCACACCCTTTCTCTACTTCAGTTTGACGTGCCTGCAGCAATTAGAATGCATTGTCCAAAGAATCATGTCTGAATCCCATTCGAGGGAATTATAAGGGGAAAATTCCTCTGATGCATCACAGTGTACACTGAGGGAGGGGTCTGTACACCTTTTATGAGGAGGCACAATGGAAAGAGTGTTAGGGGGCCTGCAGGCCAGTAAACATGATCTAAGAAGACTATTAGATTAGCAAATATGAAATCTATTTTAATAGGAGGCTTCCGGCTTTAAATAGCTTCGTGACTGTAGCAAAGTGGTCTTGGTGACTCCAAGCCCCCACACTGCCAAGGCATTTGGATGAGGCGTGAGCAACGAGTGCCAGGTTTGGCAGGGAGAGACCCAGCTCGTGACTAACCATAACCCCCCCCTTCCCCTTTTCGGTGTGCCTTCAGCACGACTGTGGTTATGGCAGACTGGGTAGCTGCAGAGAGTCTTTTCATTTTTCACCAACTACTAATCACTGCATGGATATAAACATGGACAAAACCGTTGGTCTGTAAAACAAGAGTTTAGTCAAATATCCAGGACAAATAAAATCAGAGCTGACATGTCAACAATATGACAGCTCTGCAGACTGAAAACAGAATGATTATGTAAAGTCAGTATGAATTAATCTCTGAACTCAGAAAAAGTATTACATCTTTTCACCAGGGAGAATGTCCTCATTCAGACACACGGTGTCTTCATTCAGGCAGCGGAGATGGGGAGGGGAGCTGACATCAATGAGCATATATACACAGAAATCCTCACACCCCATGTTCCCAGCCCAGAACATTTCCATGACGACAGTCATCAGAAAGGATTCCAGGGCTTGCAGGGAAAGCAGCGAATAAGAAAATGTTTTCACAGGCTTGGGACAAAACAATATTCAGCAAGAGACAAATTTGGAGGCAGTGTTCATACCAATGGGGTGGGGCTGCCTGTACAAATATGGTCAGAGATGCTCTGGAAAGACTCAGTACAGCAGTGCGATGTTAAACTGAAAACTTATGAATTTTAATTTGCATGTTGTATTGTAATAGGACTAGTGTAAGCAAGAGAAACCTAGCGTTCAGTGGCAGCTCTACTGAAAGTGCTGCACCAAAACCTCCCGAACCCAAAGACAGATACCCAGGCCTTTCCACCCTGCCCCTCTGACCACACACACAAAATTAAAATAAATAAATAAATAAAAAAAAATAAAAAAATAAAAAAATTAAAAAAAAACACTACATACTGAGAGACTTGGCAACATCATCCAGCTTCTCCTGTGAGCGGCTGATCAGCATTATGGAGAATCCTCGTCGAGCAAGCTGAGAACCAAAGAAGAATTAAATCAGTAATTATCCAATATAAAAACCTACATCCTAGTCCATATTTAACTGACATGATCAGATATGTACTGTAGGTGTCATGAACATGTGAACTTCCCGTTCCTCATAACAGATCTAAGAAAGCCATCCATTTATTATTAAACTGATAAATGGACAGTAGCCACTTTTGCAACTTCAGCAAGTTGGAGTCAGTGAGTTGCTTGACCCTGCTAGGAAGTATTTGTTGATGTGTAAACAGAAGGCCCCTTTCCAGAAGTAGTCCTCTACTTGCCCTCCCTCCCATGGTCTTGGAGAGAAACCCATCTCTTGTGATGAGTCACTGTGCCTTCCATGGAGGGAGGGAAATAAGTAAGTAGAGAAACCCTTACCTCCTCCGCATAGGATTTCCCAATTCCATCTGTGGCTCCTGTTACAACTGGAAAAGAAAACATGGAAAACTTTCGGAAACAAATACAACTGTCGAACCCTTTCTATAGAAGCATAGTACTGGCAACAACATGGTGAACATGTAAAAGATTAGAAAAAAGGGCAGTCACACTAACTCAAGGCTGCATAGCTACATAGTTGGAGGACAAGATGCAAGTCAGGTCCATGCAGTTTTGGTTTTAGAGCTGCGTACTGCAACAATCGGAAGTACACACCTGCTAAAACATGAATTATCATTTCTGTTAGGAAACAGACTTTGGTCTAGTGGGTTGCGTCATACATTTGTTTAAGCCAATGGCCAGCATCTTTCCTCCTTTTTAAAATAACGTTTTTAAATAATGCAACTAGATACTGCATTAGATTATGAAGGTAAAGATTTAAATTTTTTAAACATAGATTGACATGACTCAAGACAGCAGGCATTCACTTGAGCAAAGCTAGACGAGAGAGAAGTTGGCTAGAAGAAAGACGAGAGGGAGGGGAGGGAGGGACTGAGCAAGCAAGCGATGACGTTCATGGAGTCCAACAGAATGGGAGGGGTGAGGAGGGATCCTAGGGACTGCCAAAAATAGCAACAAGAGGAGAGAGGGAGACTGCGTAAAGTTAAGGGATGAAGGAGAACTCAACTCTACCTATTTTTAAACCAATGTTAAGAATCAAACTCCAACTCAAAAACCCAATGGGCTGAACTGCATAAAATTTCCAGAGCACAATATTCCTGTTAAATGGCTAGTGTCATTTGGTTAAAAGCTATATTCTGTCAGATTCCACTTGTGCAACATTACTGTAAAGATCAATTTGTCAGCTTTTTTTAAGGCCAAGCAAGAATATATGCACATTAAGAGGCCAAAAATAGGCAAGTCCAGCATATTTCACATGTCTAGAAGTCTTAATATTATTATTATTATTATTATTAATAATGGATCAAAAGCAGTTGATGGTCCAGGGATTAGTGGGGAAGGGTCTAAGTCCACAGCATTGTTTCTAGCACAGATCTATTGCTCTCACGTAAGCAATACCATGGAGAGGAGCTACACAAACCACCCCACAAGTACTAGGAATGTTGACTCTTGAAAAATGGTACTCTGCATACAAAGTGCAAGCCTGCATGCATGTGTGGGGGTGTATGCCCATCTCAAATTGTCAAGGAGGAGAAGAGACAGGGCAGATGCAATTAAAAACTCCACTAAGGCTATTAAATATTGCTTACAAATCAGAGCTCTCATCTGGTTGACTGGGAGAAGAAATTGTGGGGGGGCGGTACACAAGAACAGTCTTCATAGCATGAATTTTTATTTTTCATTTCTCATTCCCCACCCCCACTCACACATAATGGAGGTCAGAGCCTCTCTTCATGAACATCACATTCTGAAATACGGAATGTCCCAGCACTGCACAGGCGCACTGGCCCTGCTTCCTAGTCTAAAAAAAGCAGCACTGAGTAAAAATAGCTGCCGTGTCTGGAACAGCCACTGCACCTGAATACCAACAACATACCACCCTCCCTCCATCCCCTCCATCCCCACCCACTCTCTGCTTTCCCCAGCAACCCAGCTCACCAGAGCACTTGCTGCACTACATTAGTGCAAGAACAGCACTCAAAGCCCTACTGCAGAATACTGCTCTATTCAACAGGGTATTGCCAATCGGCCAAAACGAACACAATGAGGACATGGCTAGTACATCACTTCAGCATTTGAAGGTATGCTGATGGTATACAAATAGAAATCTTGTAACTATTTGATATTTGAAATAAGTAATATACAAGGTAAAGCAATGGCCTACGCCCTCAGACTGCATGCAATCTGTCGCATCCCCCCCCTCCCCTACCATGAATAAGCTAGTCCATCTCTGGCTCTGTAGCCCTGCAGAATGTTAAAACACCCACTCACACACCTCCTCCCACTTTCAAAAGCAGCTTATCATGCTTTAAATAGGTCTGTCACATGGCCAGAAAATAAATAAATAAAACCACTACACAGCAAAGAACCCAAAATAGCTTTGCTACATAGATAAAAAGGTGGATCAAACAATCTGACAAAGTCAGAAATAGTACTAAGAAGTTGCATAGTTTATAAAAAATATAAAATAAAAATTAAAAAACCCACAATAGTTCTAGCCCTTATTCCAATCCAAAATAGAAAAACCAAAATAAACTGTGTATAAAAGGCAGAATTACATATCCTAGAGTAGATTTCAGTCTTGCCAA
Source organism: Prietella phreatophila (assembly GCA_025728095.1). Taxonomy (NCBI): domain Eukaryota; kingdom Metazoa; phylum Chordata; class Actinopteri; order Siluriformes; family Ictaluridae; genus Prietella; species Prietella phreatophila. Next base: position 16,442,569 of record JAOUWY010000015.1, on the reverse strand, counting down.
TTAACAAATAAATTAATAAAAAATAAAGATTTAGCCTTAAAGTCACCATGCATGCCTGAATAACAAGTATAGTAAGGCCATAAAGAACAGCCCAGAGACAGTAAAATGACTACATAAATTTGAACTGTCAGCTTTGGACTCAAAGTATTGAATTTTGACCGGGAATGAATTATGATGAGCTGGATGATTAACTACTCAGGTTCTACAAACAGCAGGGAAAAGTACATTTCGCCTTGACCCAACCAACCTGTCATGGGAAATATTTGCACGAAGAGACATTTATTCCACTAAATGTATAGAGAATTCATGCAGAAATGGACTACAAATAAAAGCACAACATTGATGCAAGCACACAAACTTCTTTCAAAAGGGGAATGCCAGATGGAAGACTCCCAGACTCCCTTTTTCAGGAAATATACAAATAAAAAATGACTGAGTCGTGACAGAAGAGAAAAGAGAGGGAGGGGTCTAGGAGGATGAGAGAGAGAAAAAAAATGGCGGCTCAGATGGAAAAGAAAAGAGGAGGGGTTGAGATTTTACCCAGCATCCCTCTTCAGGACATGCAATGAGCTTGTTGGTCACGTGAATGACTGCATTCTTTAGGACCCCCCCTCCTGCTCTGTGTATTGGCAGGCCCACTTTACCTCACAGCCCTCCTGCCTCCACTGGCACCATAAAGCAGAAGCCAGTCCCATTCACAACGCCAGCACATTCACAAGCATGCAGCTAGAGACACACACAGGGCTGACATTCACTCATTCAGAGACACAGGAGAATAAATTTCATTCACATATGCTGCTGCTTGGTATGAATGGGAAGTCAGCTACTCTATTCAAAAACTATAGGCAGAGTTGATTGTAGTTTTATACTAGTCCTCTGCATCTGTAAGTGTTTTTTTAAATATGTTTTATGCACTTCACTTCATTAGCTTCAGTTAGGAAAGCTTTATAATAAAAATAAATAAAATGAAAAACAGCAGTTGTCCTTGCAGTTAAAAAAAAATTCTGTGTAAAGTTATTTTGTACAACATGTACACCTTTTAAAATTCTACAATATAAAAATGTTTAGTGTTGTGAGAATAATTTGGGCACTAACTTTCAGCAGTAGGCTGTAAAGATACAACTATCTAATCAAATGCATAGAACTACTTCCCTATATAACCATTTTTACAGGACATCTCTATTAGACATGTACCATGATAAACCCATTCAGACAACATACTTAACATTATCAGGAGAAAGGAGTAGGGCTAGACAACAAGTATACACTCTTCGAGATAAAAGGTAACAGATTGTACTTATCGCATGGGTGTTACTTGGAGGTGATGTCTTTGTACCTTTAATAAGTATTTTTTAAACCTGGGAAGGTGCATGTGGTGTACCTATAATTAGCTTTACATCAGTGGTATTAAAGAGGTCAAATTATGTACCTTTAATTATGTTCCAAAGTGTACACAATATTCAGAAGGTACAGGATGTGCACTCGATGGTACCACCCCAGCAGCAAGGAAGAGTGTTTTTCAATATATTTAACATGCTCAATGTATATAGCAACTTATTAAAATCACTGTAGTCATAATACACCATTGCAGAAAGTGCTGCGCTGAGTTGAAAAGAGCTGAACTTAAAAGCACGTCGGGTAAAAGGTTAACTTCGTACGCTGCAAAGGAGCACCTGAAAATCCGGTTTGTGACTTTCCAAGTTCCTGTGCAATTCTCCGGCTGAACGGCAGGGGTCTCCTGATCACAGGTAGCATGGATACCAGACTAACTAAAGGAACAATAGACTACGTTTGGAATGCGCCAACATGACTCATTTCTTCTTATTATTTTTAATTAAAAAAAAAAAACATCCAGCTATCTATGAGAATGTAAGACAGTTTGAGGACTTCTGAGGACTGACCCAAATAGCCTACTTAAAAAACAACAAAACCTAGTAGGAAGGGGAAACTTGTTGGTCTGGATGTGACAGGCTATTCAGTATGTTTATACAGAGGAACCACCCTCCGTCAGTAATTAGTTTTAATAAATCTGTCTAAACAAATATGTAGTACAATGCCCGTTTAAAAAAAACACAAAACGAATAATGTTCCAGTAATCATAGTGTATGAAAGTGAATACCAAGTGCCATATGTCTTGGCAAGACGACCTGCCGCATAGTTGAGAGATATTTGAGAACTTGAAACTGGCTCAATGTGACAGGACTGGCGCTGCAGGAAGGACAGGAAGAGAACAACGTGTCGCCTTCCACCTGCATTCAGTCACCTCAAGCTCACCTGCGCAAGAAGATGCCTAGGATATGATTCGGAGTTGAAGAGAATGTAGGACAAGTCAAACTGGTCTCCTGATTCAGCGTTTCAGGGAGTGGCACGACTACATCACCCCGAAAACGCGACTAAGGTAACATGTAGCCTACCACAAAGAAAAATAGAATGGTTCTCAGCGGCGCTCTCGGGCACGACCAAGTCTGGAGTGGAGTGGGGTGGAGGGGCTTATTGATCATGTAGCCATAATTGTATAATCGACATCCATTTGATCCAATTACGGTGAAGATGAATTGTGTGTGTGCCACGAGTGGTCTTCATCGGGCATTTGCTAGAACCTGAAATCTACAGACTCGGACATCAACCCACACGTGGTATGGACCCGCATTATAATTAAGATTGGCGTTTTAAACTGCGTCACGTTGCCAGAACCAACATACGTGATCCTACAAAATGAATGGACTTGGTGCGGTCGCTAAAAACCTGGCCACTGAAACACACCAATTGATTAACCCCTGTTTTTCCCCCCTTTTGATTTATATAGTAGGCTATAGCAGTGAAAAGCCTGTATTAAAAGAACAGTGCCTCGGCATATGCAGACGAGAAATTGGATAAGTGGGTCAGGCTGGGCAGACCAAATACTAGGATACACGATAATGAAGATGAAAAACTAAAATAAATAAATAAATAAATCTATATTTTTTAAAAATCTTGATTATACACTTATTACAGCTCTCCACGAGCTACAGCCCACGTTATAAAGAAAACAAACATTAATCTGTATAAAGAATGTGTTAATCGGATTTTAAAAAAACAAAACCTACCCAATTTATCTAACTTTTTTTTTTTTTTTAAGTGCTCATTCTGCTTCTAGAGAGCTAGTATTCACAGCCATGATTTAGTCTGACTTCATCTCAGTGAGTCAGAACCTGCGATTATCTGCGCACAGCCCATGAAGGTATGGCGTAATCTGTCAACCTGAGACTCTCAGCGCCTCTTTAAGGACCATACGTGTAAACACTGGGTAGCTCATTACAGTTATTCCTTACTAATACAAAATAAAAAACTTTTAATCTTATAGTCTCACGTGTTTATAGTGTGATTTTACAAATGGTTGTTTCAGCAATTTGGGTTTTTTTTGTTGTTTTTTTTTAAAAGTTCAATTAGTAGGTTGGACATTTTTTTTCCTTTTTAAATCCATGAAATTAATTCATAGCTGTTTGAAAAAGCCCCATTCATTCACTGCTTGTTGCTCAACTTACTTAAGGGTTTCCTTTGGGATGAATGAATGAATTGAACTCACCTGCCCATTTCCCCAATTTAGGGGACAGCAAATCCCCATTTCCTAGCACCCATATCCTGAAGCCTGAGATGATGTGGTAGAGGAGCCACAGCGCCAGTGAGGCCGTGGTGACTGCACCGACCCAATACAGAGGAGTCTCGGCAAGCTGAAGCATCTTCACCACGTTCAAGTACTCCATGTAGACGCCTGGGCGAGCGAGCGTGCAGTCTGACCCACGAAATTAAGCGATACGCACTGGTTTAGAGCCACAACGTGCAAGCCCCTTTATAAGCAGGTTGTGGCATCACACCCCCACAAGTCCTCTAGCATACTAGTCTATCCAGATTGAAGTGCACACCCCCGCCTACTCCCTCACCGCCCGAACACGCCCACATTCACCCAGGATTGGATGAAACCCTTGTCCGTTCACAGATACTCGAGGCTCTTCGGTTAATCCATGCGTCAGTCACAAAGGCTCTTTCTCATTCATCGAGGCTTGTGTTTGAAGGGGGCGGGGCCTGTGCGGCTGTGGCTCGAAGGTGATTGGACAAACATTACAGTGGCGCTCCATTCAGACACAGGATTTCTGTTTCGGTAAGGATTATGAAACCTCCAAATCCACGTTTTCGGTTATCAACCCCTAGTTTTTTTTTTTTTTTTTTATGAATGAAGTTGTTTACCTATTGGTCAGTCGAGAGCTTGTTCTCCCGCCTTCTGTGTAATGTGAGGATGATGCTATTCGGTGAGAGGTATGTACTTCACATTCATTCATTCACGGGTACTGTCTGGTGTATGACTCATAGGATACACAGGAAAAAAAGGACAAGTACACCGATTGAACTACATAATCTTTGTCAGACTGAAAGCTGGGACATGAAATATAACTATTTTTAAGTATATATCCCCCCAGCAATAATGTGTATAGAAACATATATTCATGATTATACAGATTGAAGCGTATATTTATTTATTTTTTGTTTATTTTCAGAAATAGGATATAAAAAAAAAACTACAAGTACCAGACGCTCTTCTCATGAAACCTCGCGAGAAGATCTGGTACCTGCGTTATACAAACACGGAAGAGCCTGGGATTATGTAAACCTGGCATAGACAGATAGTAGGTTTGGAGGGAAAGCGTGCGTTACGTGATATGAAACCCACACGAGGGTTTTACATACGCTAAAATACAACACGCATATTAAACGATGCCAGAAATACAGCATGCATCTTTATTTCCGTCTCAGTCACTCCGGTTTATCAGGCACGTGGGGGTTGATTTCATACCACAGATTCTCTGTATATCACGCATTCATGTCCTGTCGCCGTTCTTTCTCGAGGCTCAACACGACCTGACTTTTAGCGTCAAATTTAAGCAGATAAAGCTTTAGACTTGGATCTTAAAAAAAGGAAACGTATTCCTTACATACTACTGAGTACAAAAATGGAATGTTTTATTCCACTAAATTGTTTTGCTGTTCACATTTAATATTTGATTTCAATAACCATTCACAGGGTTATTTTAAACACTCTGTATGCCCCAACGCTGCATTTGTAGCCAGGTCAAATAGTTCACCATAGAAAAATCATTGCATGATTCAAACACTTGGTTTTAATACAGTGAGTCACAAACGAATAACACAACCCAGCACTGTGCACAATTCAATACAAGCTTTATTCATTTGAACTAAAATATAACAGCAAAGCAAGAAGTAAATATATTAAATTATGGCAAATGATACAGTGCCACTATGTAAAAAAAAAAAAAACAATAAACATCAAGTCCTTAAATAATACAACACGCACACACACACTTTAGATCG
>JAOUWY010000015.1:16393498-16403963 GCA_025728095.1 Prietella phreatophila | reverse complement strand
GAGCCTATCCCAGGAAGCATCGGGCACAAGGCGGGGTACACCCTGGACAGGGTGCCAGTCCATCGCAGGGCACAATCCCACACACCCATTCATACACTACGGACAATTTAGACACACCAATCAGCCTACCACGCATGTCTTTGGACTAGGGGAGGAAACCAGAGTACCCGGAGGAAACCCCCGCAGCACGGGGAGAACATATAAACTGTAAATGTTTAAAGAAGTGTAATCTCCAAATAAATAAATAAATAAATAAATAATAAAATAAAATTCATCAAACAAGGCTACAGTCTCCATCACAACGCAGGATTATAGGATTTTTGTTTCTTTGAGTCACCGTTTTGAATGTGACCAAACGTGCTTTTCTTTGAACATTTCCAGATCGGATGTCAATGGCATTTATGAAGTGCTTTGGGAAATACCTTGTATACTTGAATAACCGCATACTACCGTGCTAAACAGTATGTTAGTACGACACCCTAGCCTATGCTGTTTAGTATGGTAGCATGCGGTGTCAGACGCAACTATGGTCAGGAGTCCCTATGGTGATATTTCAGTTATCACACAGCACCACCTACCGTCATCCCAAGAGATCTGCAACAGGGAAGCAGTAAAAACTGGACAGTATAGTATATAAAAAACGGAATTTTTACTTAACATATCACTAAAAACGAACACGAAACGAAACAAAAACTAGTATATTGGTCGGGAAAGCGAATGCGAGAATTATTACACGGTTCTAGAGAAAAGCAATGAAACGAGAAGCAATGTGTTTGTTTAGCATGTGTGGCTTTCAATCCCCATGTTTATCTAACGCATGTGAGGACTTTAAAATCACCCACTGCACATGAGTATAATAGTCACAAACCATGATATTGGGTTTAAAAATAAACACCCAGGTCTTTTCTTAGCAACAAAGGAGACATCTTACACGAATCGTGGTCTTGGGTGGCCATCTAGAGGTGTGAGCTTTGATGGTCAAATAATGTTTAGGGGTCATTGCAGAGCCACAGTTATCCACGGTAATGCTCCTTTTTTGTTCATTCTAACGACTACATTGTTTTACTCCTGCTTTATATCATGTCACGAGCGGCAGGTGGATTATTTATTTAAATAATAAAAAAAGGAATACATTCTCTCATTAGAAGATAGCTTTTATATGCTAAACCAATACGCCACATGCTCTGCTTAATTTAATGAATAATATAACTAATCAAATTCTTGGTTAAAATCCAATTTTTTTGTGTACGAGTTCAATGTGGACAACCAGTGAAAGAAATCAAACCGAGTATTTAGAATGGCCAACTTTGCCTGTGGTGAAAAAGACCTCCTGTGGGCTTCGACAGGGCATAAAACACTGCACAGCAAGGCAGAAATGATCATTATATAATTCAGTGAGTGAAGCATTATCAGCCAACGGTTGTCCTATTATTTGCAATACTGATAAATCAGCACGGTGATTTCATAACACGCTTGGAAACTCTTTACTGCTCCATTCAGCACAGAGTTGCCTAATCATATTTATTCATTACCAGCACTACATACATTTAGGTCCTTTCCTTTAGGTCTTTATCTTCAAGTCTGCTCCTGGTGAACGACAAACACACCAATTTCATTTAGGCCCTAAAATAACTGATAACTTATTCCTGGAAATAGATCATCCCAGCTAGCAAACTAATAGGCAAATCAACGCTTAGGAAATGTTAAGACTCTCATGCTTCACAAAATATCCCAAGAATGTGATGTGATCGAAACGTGTTTATTCTTGTAGCTGTAAACAATTTAGAAGCTGAAAATGAGTGCAGGTCTATTCACCGCAGAAACCTATGTGAGGTCAGTTTTGCAACATATTTTTATATGCACAATGCTTCTAAAAATAAATATGTAAAAAAAAAAATCTTTAAAAGATTATCTTATTCAACCAAAGAGCAAAAAATAGACAATAATGCAGAAACATTTAATTTAGTATGTTTGAATTTCATTTTGAATGTTCATAACTAGGTTTTTGGATTAAAAAAAAAAGGGAGAACAGTGGACTTTTGGTGTCTGCAAATGTAATACACACTTAAGCAGTGCTCATTAACGAGTAACACAGAATGCAAAGTGTAATTTATTATGTTTTTTGTTTATGGTGGTCAACTTTTGCAACTCTTAACCAAGCAGAACCAGCCACTGTCAATAACAAGCAGAATAATTCAGCAAAAGTAAGCTTGTTATCAGTTATAAAAACTAGAAGTATGTTTTTATTCAAAATACTTAAATACCTATTCCAACTGCTGTAAAATATGCATGCAAAAAAAATTGTGAAATTCAAAATAGATCCTCAAATTTGAAAAATTTTGCTGAAAATTTTAAGTCAGTCAATATTTGAAGCTAAATTTTGGCAACTATCATCTGTTAAGACAAATATGACCAAGGATTACATTACTACAAATACTACACTCCCCTTTCCTTACTCATCAAAAACTGCAAAGTCCAAAGTGAGGGCATGAGAGATCTGGTATAAACTTAAATACCCATTTCTAAAAATTACCAATGACAGGAATTTTTTTTGACTGGACTGGTTTATAATAAAATGCAGATCAAAACAAATGTATCTTACAAAGTCATGTGAAGACGATAAACAAAAACACTGAAAAACTAAGATTAAAAAAAAAATTACAAAAGATCTGCCACCATACAAATACAATCAAAAATTACATATTACACAAATGCCTTGTTTTTAATCCTCCAAAAAAAGCAAAAACAAAACAAACAAAAACAAACAAAAAAAAAACCACACAAACTAAGTACGATTTCAGGACTATAATATCAAAACAGAGGAACAAACCAGGGGAGGGGTAAAGTACAGTAAACTGTAAAGGGGCAGGACTAATAGGACTGATGCTGTCAGAACAGCAGAGATGCTGGCATGTAGCAGACCTGCAGCTGTGTAGATGGAAGTCTAAATATGTTATATAGTCCTCCTTCAGTAGATGCGTCCTCGACTTCCATTCCCTCGTCCAAAGCCTCTGCCCCGGCCACCTCTGAACCCACCTCTTTGCTCTGAGAAGACAGGATGAATTGTATAGTTTTCAGAGAACATGCATTCAACTATGACCTGCTGTCCTCCAACTCTCCTCCAATTCATTGTTCCCTGAATGTGTCTGCTTGGGTATGAGCCATTTGTTGTTTGGTACACTTTGTTTAACTCAGATGTATTGAATCTTTCACTTCCATGAGCCCCAGTACCTAGTTTGTGGAGAAAAATGACATTTTTGATCATACAGTATCTCACAAAAGTGAGCACACCCCTCACATTTCTGTAAATATTTGATTATATCTTTTAATGTGACAACACTGAAGAAATGACACTCTGCTACAATGTAAAGTAGTGAGTGTACAGCTTGTGTAAATTTGCTGTCCCCTCAGAATAACTCAACACACAGGCATTAATGTCTAAACCACTGGCAACAAAAGTGAGTATACCCCTAAGGGAAAATGTCCAAACTGGGCCCAAAGTGTCAATATTTTGTGCGGCCAACATTATTTGGACATTTTCACTTAGGGGTGCACTCACTTTTGTTGCCAGCGGTTTGGAAATTAATGGCTGTGTGTTGAGTTATTTTGACGGGATACAAATTTACACTGTTACACAAGCTGTACACTCACTACTTTACATTGTAGCAAAGTGTCATTACTTCAGTGTTGTCACATTAAAAGATATAATCAAATATTTACAGACATGTGAGGGGTGTACTCACTTTTGTGAGATACTATATATCAGATAAACATGTCCAATGTCAGATAGGATAGAATTCATTTTACATTGATCGATTCAAAACATTCTCCATTTACAATGACAGAAGTGAGGGAACACTTTTTTTTATTTTATTATGGTTTATTTAGTATCATTGTTTTGTTTTTTTTGCCCTAGTTTTCTTATCAGTTACTTCTAAACCTCCTGAGATTCACCAAAGTGAACAGCTGTCTCTTGAGTCTAGCTAGGTCTTAGTCATAACCATCATACTTTATATAGACGTGTATATAAATATGTATGACACAGCCTATGCTGTGCAACCACTGCAAGAACACTGAATACTATGGCTCCAGGTTGTTTTATAGCTAACGTGCTTAAACACTTGAGTAGTACCACCTCCTTACCTTCACCCACTCTAGGTTGTTACATATTGGATGACTCAACCAAAAACAATTCACATTGCATTTGTTTTTTTGTACATCTAAAAGCAAAGACCCTTTACTAGACTTAAAAGGCATGTATCAACAGAAGTAGTAGTACACACTAGAGATGGGATTCACATTTGACACCTAGCCAGTCCTGTAATTTATTCAAAATTACATACGATGCACCAGCTCACAACATTGAAAGTCTACAGTAATGCCCAGTTCATCAAACTCACCATAAGAAAAGTTCCCGATACTAGCACTGTATTTTCCACTCGGTGGGTTATATATTTGCCGTGCATCCCTCCTGGGCAATGGGGACACTTTCTTTCCAATTGTTCCTGTAGCCACATCCTCTACAGAAGAACGTTTTTGTCTATGGGATACATAAATGAGGTGTCAGACCATGAGCCCTGAGGTTTAGCACTGCAAAGAAGACTTGCCAATAGGGATAAGAAGCTTACCCCACAACTGCTGCTGCTGCCGCCGCCTCGGTCTTTTGCACTGGTTTCCAGGACAAAGTGACAGTGCTCTTGTAGGATGGAGGGTTGTGGAAGAGATCCTGAAACAGCCAGCAAGATTGTCATTAAAAATGAACCAGTGTAGAAATCACTGAGGAACAGTTGCTGCTTTTTTAATTCTCCATTCACTTATGAGATTTTGCCCAATTAAAGCATTACCTTGATTAGGACGTTGATGTTGTTGGTAATTTTCAAAGCCACCACTTTGATTTTATTCTAAAGGAACACAGCAGAAGTTGTGAATACCAGTAACCATGTTAAAACTGAAGAAGCACCAACTGTATAAAAATTTTTTTTTTAAATTACTAATCCCAAGATGAGTTAGAAGCTTAACCATTTAACAATACCTCTTCAGTCTTTAGAGCATCACCAGTTTTGCCTTGCAAGGCCACACGGAGTTGGCGAATGTACACTTGCAGTCCTCGTGCAAAGTACTGCAGCCTGTAGACCCAATGATGCGAGTGAAATCACAACTCACATGAGATAAGTCACACAACTGTCAATTTAATTTGGCAGCAAGAGCAGACAGACGGACCTGATCTTGAAGTCTTTTAATTTCTCAGCATTGACCTTGTCAATAAGAAAGTCTGGTAGCTTTTTGCCAAGTTGGTGGAAACTGAAGAGGAGGCACTCCACATAGCTGAACTGGAGCTTGGGCTCATCATTCCCAGCATTTTCCCCATTCTCTTCTTCGGGAGGCAAGGGCATGAACTCCTAAACATTAAGGATGTGACATAATACATCATCTACATAAAAGTGCTATTGTAAGGTGAAGCTTACATTTTTACAGATAAAAGGTGTCTACAAGTATCCAAAATTTAAATGTAATACTTTAAGACTTTCAATGCCTTTGCAAATTAAGACTTAATTTGTAGTAATGTATCAAATACAAAAACATTTTAAAATAACTCATGAGGCAATAAAACTTACTGTGTATTCTACAGGTGGAACAAAAGTCAAACATTTTAACATATCTTGAGACAGTCTTATACTTAAAGTTAAAAAGTCATTTCACACAAATAAATATGGTTTAGTTCCCTAGTTAATTTCAGTTTTACCAGAAGTTTCTCAAACAGCATCATGAGGTTGGACTCGAGTTTGTCCATGTCACCACAGAACGGACTCATCTCAGCCAACAGTTTCAGTACCTGGAGAATGATAAGGGATCAGCGTAAACAAAATGGCTCATTTCGCTTTTAATTATGTACATATTACATACTACTTATTGCAGGAAAATCTATGACCAGCATGTTATGAGTATGAGTGGAATGTTAAGGACATTGTGCTTATCAATATAATTTTTTTTTCTCCCCATAATCAGATTTTTTGATTTATACAGAAGATGCTCACTTCAAGCTGGATGTCCAGTTCTGCTACGGGGCTGGTGAGCATGCTGAGGTTAGGCAGAACATGTTCACAGAAGTACGTCACAAATCGAGTGGAATGCACATTTTTCTGTGGGGATAAAAAGAGAGACCAGCATTTTTAATTAAGTAAAGGTAAATTGATTATCGTTTAACATATAAACATCAAAACAAAGAACGCAGTGCAGTATAAAATCTATTAAGATTTTGAAGTGGTCAAGATGGTGTTGTAGGTCAGCTCACCGAGAACAGAGGCAGTGCCTGGCGTGTGCATTGCAGCAGGCGGTCCACACTGTCAGCATCAGCAGGGTTGAGGGCCTGCTCCAGGAAGGCCTGCTCCACCACCAACTCCACCAGCTGCTGCCTCCCGCTCACTGTCTGCAAGTTCTTCAAGCCGGACAGCACCCGCATCAGAAGCACAAACTCCTCTCCAGTCACATCCTCCAAAACCTGCACCACAACACAGTACGAGATGACCATCTCGCTTGGGACAAAATGCCCTGTAAAAAAAAAAAAAATCCAAAACCGTCTGCAAATCCAGACTATGCTCTCCTCTCCTGTTAGTTTCTCTGTTGTTACTGAATAACTCAATGCTGTCGAGAAGAAGTACCACCATAGCACAATGCTGGCACCACCATGCTTCACTGTGAAGATGGTATTAAACAGGTGATGAGTAATACCTGGTTTTTGTCAGACATATCATGTAGAGTTCAGCCCATAAAGTGACATTTTTGCCGTAACAGACAACAAAATTTTTCCCCTCATGCAACAATTTTTTTTTTATGCCGTATACATTTAACACAGAAGTGGCGTCTGTCTAGCCACTCTATCTTAAAGGCCTGACTGACAGGGTATTTCTGAAATGGCTGCCCTTTCCTGCAAGTTCTCCCATAGCTACAGAGGTCTTCTGAAGTGTTGTTAGAGTGACCACTGGGTTCTTGTTCACCTCCCTGACCAAGGCCCTTCTGAGTTTGGCTGGACGTCCAGCACTTGGAAGAGTCTGCGTGGTTCCAAACTTCAATTTCATAATGATGAAGCCCGATGGAAGCTCGATGGAAAATTCAAAGGTTTAGAAATAGTTTTATATGCTTGCGCTGATCTACGTCTTGACACAAATTGATCACAGAAATGCATTTATCACAGATATTCATAGCAAATAGAAATGAACCGAGTTCAGTTTGAAGTGCCTTAAGAAAGGGTAGGAATACCAATCTAAACAATTCAGTATTTGATTAATACATTTGAAACTATTTCTAAAAACACGTTATCACTTTGCTGTTATGGATTACGGTGCCTACATTAATGCTCAAAATAGTACAGTTAATCAACATTAAATTAAATCCGTAACACGCTAATGCATGTAAATACTAAAGGGGTGTAAATTCTTTTTGAGCCCACTGTATATACTTTCCATGTGTTTCTTTTAACCAAGTCAAACATACATTGATGGATGTTATTTCACGAACTCTAAACATTCTCTACTTAACAGAAAATGGTGTGACATCAGCACACTTTTCGGGGAAAAAAAAAAAAAAAAAAAAAAAAAAAAATATTATACCAACTTTAAAAAGTGGAAGTCAAAGAAGCGGGTGCATAGTTTTTCAGCGTCTAGCTGAAGTTTTAAAGGCCCCATTGGCACAAGCAAACACCTCAATCCAACTACAGGACTATTTAATTTTTTTAAAGACTAATCATTTAAACTTGAACTTGGGCCAGGACTCCATGGAAGAAGAGATTTTATATCTCAATGAGACTATCCTGGTAAAATAAAGAATAAAATAAAGGATTTAAGATTTTCTACCTTTTTTGTCTCTGTGAAGATGTAGTCCTCAACTTCCTTGGTCAGGGTTTCTTCTGGCATTGTCTTCAATTTGGCAGCGAGGAATCTAATTGCTCTATCTCGTACAACATCCTCTCCCTGTATAATTTGGCTGAAAAGACCTCCAAGTGTCCCTTAGAAACAATTATTAGGGAAAAGTTGGCATACTGGACTATTTCACAAAACACAAAAGAAAAACACATACCAACTAGTCACATATTTATTGGTTTTATTTATGAATTTAAATATATACATTTTCAGACAATACCTCTAGCATCAATTTTGAATATGGAAATCAGTGCGTTGTTTACTTGGTTGAATTCTGCTGCATCATCTGGAAACGGTGAGAAAAGCTCATGATCAAATAAATAGGTCACAATACAACACGACCTCCTCTATGTTGTACTGTTATGGTGTCAATCAGATTACAGAATGCAAATGATCATTCCATGCTTGGTATAAATCACAGCGGTTTAATGCAACACCCCAATCAAATCAGTTGCATACAATATTCCTAGTCATGATCAAATCAGGGGCTTATCATAAAAAACGAAATACCGATGCACCTGTATCTTAGACACCCATCAGTTTCTCAAATGGAGCTTATAAAGTGGTCATCTACACACTACCAGATAAATGTGCACATACACATCTATAAAGGTTTCTTATGTGGTCATTATATTGGCTGTAAAACTGCTGCATAAGCCTGCTGCTGCTGGCAGTAATTCTTTTCAAACGCACAACACAGCATTCAGTGGCCACAGGAAAATTAAGTTCCTGGCCCCCTAACGACTGCGATTATGCCCTTTTAACCATGCAGCCCAATGACGATCACATTCAGCCACCGTACGGCAAAAGCCAGTGGCCGTGGGTGTCTCAATTCCACACAACAAAATTGCAGAGGTAGTCATGAAAAGAGACGTGTGCTTGCACATGTGCAATTAAGTCTGGGACAATTTACAGGACACTGAGAACACAAGGGTATTTTTACACTGCTGTCAGACTGGTTTGTGGTACAGGTAACAGAAATTGTTAGTAATTTTGTCATCTGGTTTGTTTCTTTTGCTCTTTAGGTGAATGTTTAAAAAAAAAAAAAAAAAAGCTCAAAATTATGTGAAAACTCAAGCCTGTAGAAATATTACATACTCTAATGTACTGTTAAAATGTTAACTGTAACAAAATGTAAAAATATGATTTTAGCCATGTTGCGCTCTTGATCGACACTTTCTATCCATCCTTTGTACTAAACAAATTCTACCAGCACTTGAACTTCTTACAATTACCTGTCTGCAGTAGTTGTGTGAGGATGTCTGCTACTCTGGGTAAATTCTCTCCAGCTGCAAAGCGTGGAAGCTCTTTGATGGCCTGCCGGCGAATCTGCAAAAAACAAAATGCAACAGATAAATATTGATAAGTGTTGATCACTAGGGCTGTGCCATAACGTATCGTCTGATATACCAGTACAATTCCTCCCTGTGACAAAGAATTTGCTATCCTGTGATATGGACGATATAGTTGATGACCTGTTTATGCTCTGCAACGGGGCATCTCACACGTAGGACGAGAACAAGCATGGCGGAAGGTGGAGGTAAGGTTATGAATCCTGTGAGTAGTGGTGTTTTCACTGGAATATTGATTTGAATATAAAATTCATCTTCTATATTTTAGCATACTTGATTGTTATAGTTTAGCATGTGATGATTGTAAGGATTATGTTGAACTTTTTTGAATCAATGGTAGTGTTTGCTGATGTGACTTGTGACAAAAAGAGTGCGTTGAACTTTCTATTTTCATATCCTCATTTATATCGTTACCGCAAAAAATACCATGAAATATCGTGATATAATTTCAAATCTATATAACCCATCCCTACTGGTCACAATTGGGGATTTCACTCTTTCATGTTTTGGGGCCAGAAATGACCTTACCGATACATCTTCATCTTCACACAAATCCAACTGTGCGTTAATTGCTGCATCTGCCAGGTCTGGAAAACTGCTGAAGAACTTTGGAATGAACTGTGCAGCCAAACGCTTCTCCTTTGGGCCTCCTTTCACACCATCCAGGATAACCTGGTAGGCATCTTTGTGCTGAAACAAAAAAAAAAATATATCTACTTAAAGTTACATAACTAAGATTTTGGTACCACTGCCATCTCATGGATCAATTCTAAGCTTTGGTCACGGTCTGTATGGAGTTTCTGTGCAGGTTCTCCGGGTTTCATCTACCCTCCAAAAAACATGCTGGTAGTAGAATTGGCTACATTAGAATTGCCCCAATGTTTGAATGAGTGTGTGCATGGTGCCCTGTGATGGACTGTTGACCCATCCTGGATCTACTGATACCTCACATCCAGTGTTCCCAGGATATGCTCCAAATCTACACCCACCCTGACCAGAATAAAGCAGTTACTGAAGATGAATGAACGAACCAAGACTGCTACTTGGAAATTAAACGTATTCCTGACAGCGTGCATGACGGTGCCTAAGTGGTTAGCACATTTGCCTCACACCTCCAGGTGGGTTCGAATCCCGCCTTCTGTGTGCATCGAGTTTGCAGTGCTTTGATAAGACACTTCATGCAGTTCTCACCTTATT
>JAOUWY010000015.1:16380965-16391323 GCA_025728095.1 Prietella phreatophila | reverse complement strand
GCACACATACTCCTATACTTTTAGACTGGCTTCCCATCTCTTCTTGCGTAAAGCCAAGCTTCTACTGATTATGTTCATGCCCTGCATGATCTCTCACAGAACTTTTCTATCCTCACCCTTAAGCTCACACACTCGATCCTTCAGCACTGGTAGTTCCCAAAACCATAGTTACCTCTGTGGGAGGTAGATCATTCAGTGGAGTGGCCCCTAGACCCTGGAACATCTGCTCATCTCAGGACTCCTATTCAGAATAATTTTTAACATGTTTTATACTTCTTGCTTTTTCATTGTATTACTGATCAGAATCCCACTATCCGCTATCACCCACAAGACACTGGACAGTGGTACTTGTTCCCCCTGATTTAATAATTGATTTGTGAAGCTTGTATGAATAGCATGAGATAAATAAAAAGAAAACATCCCCATATATAGTACACAGAACTAAAGTTAAGTTACAACTTCACTCTACTCAGCAGGGTAATGCTGTGTAACACTCCCACACAAAGATTTTCTCTGCAAGGATCAGCATTCAATTAAGGCCACTAAAGCTCCTTAACTGCTTTTCTATTCTGGGAAGACTACATTGATTAAAGGTTGATTTTAGTCCTAAAGGAAACGACTCTACTTGTGAGTGTCCCATTGGATTGGAAACATAAACTGCTATGTTCAGAAAGCTGATGTGTGTTGAAGGTGCCTTGGACACGCAGTCATGCATGACTGCATCTATAAAAAGTAAAGTGAATAACCATGAATGACTAGCCAACCAAGAATATAGAGTTACACAAAGTAACACTTTATTACTACAAACGTATACAACACTGCACATTGATAAACACAATATTTGTCAGAACATTCAAACTGAAATTATAATTAGGACAAAATATTTCATGAAATAAATTATTCGTCAGCAACTCCACTACAAACAAATTGTACAGTACATAATAAAATGGCTCAAACAAGAGTGTCACAGTGTAGTCAAGTCCATAATCCCAAACAGCTGAAAGCTCAGAAAGATTTTGCCTAATACTGCATGTGTAAACAGTGTTAGCTCAGCAGAGCTGAAATTCCACATAGCTTTGCCACTTCCACAGCAGAAAAAGAGCATGCCTCTTAGAGCACAGCACAGGACACAACTCAGCTAATTATAGGTTTCTTGAAACTCCTCTTCCTTGTGCTTTAAGCATTCAACCAAACAATAAAGTAGTTTCCAAGTAAGCATTACAGCTGTTCATGTACACCAAAGGCTTTGTATATGAGAAACTGTGGCATGAAGGTGTAAATAGACTGTCTTCCAACATAGGCAAAATTTTCTACAGGTCACAGTTAAGTAATGTTTCGTGTACACCTGATAAATTATTACTTGTGTAAATTTATAACTAAAAACTAGTACACAAACAGCCATGTAATCAACTTCACAGATTGTGTACAACCCCACTGGCTGATTATGAGGAAGTGGAATGCTGCTGAACACTTTAAGTAGTCAAATTGGCTCATACTGCACTTTAACTACTGTGATAATCCATACGACTCCGCTAATGTAATCAGTGTAAATACTTGAAATAACGACAGTTGTAGGATTGGACTATTATGATTCTTACAGGACTGTTTTCAGCTCATTTCAGTGTTCTGGCATATCTGTGATTTTGATGTAGTTGACTGAGAGTCCAGGATTACAAGATGACTGGAGAAAGGCCTGGGAGAAGCAGTTCTCTTTGCTTTTGTCACCTGGCCTTTATCACCACAATCAGTTCTGTTTGTCATGGAGAGAAACTGGATGTCTGAATGAACATTGGCGACCGTGTGGCGCCGTATTCCAGCAGTCCTCTCCAGATATGCCTCGCCTTCCTGCTCCACAAGAGGCGTCAGCAGCGATTCTGCCGCAAAGTGTGTGATTGTGATCTCTGGCTGGCCAAAGCGAGGTGCAGTCTCCAAACTGGACTTTTCCAAATGACACCCTGGTGCAAGAGTAGGAACAACTGGTTACATTATGTCTTAGTATGAATGTAGCAAGTGATTGTGATAGTCCAAAGTGTGGGGGGTTTACAGTCAGTTTACAGGCTAGGCCTGGCCAGATAAACGCTCTCTAATCCAGCCTACCAAATGAACTGAGAATCTGTATTACAAATTAAAAATCGTCATGTGAACCTCTGTTAATTCACTAGGGGGCAAAATAGAGCAATAAACTAAGGGTCTTGAACTCAGCTTCGGACAAAATATGCTAACTAATTATATTATATATATATATCACTATAACCACTGTCTCTTTCCATAGTAATGGCAATAAAACTAACTAATTAGAGGTTTCACAGCAATGGGGATGAATACTTATGCAATAGTACTATTTCTTTCTAAGTTATTTGCAAACTATATTGATTTTCTTCCCCACTTTAATATTATGGGCTATTTTGTTTGGATTCATAATCTCAGCTGAGTAAAACCTTAATTTGGATTTTTTTTTGGCAATGAGTTTCAGTCTATTAATATGTTTTGTATGTACAGTACGTACACTCGCTATTCACATTAATAGTAACACCTGTACGCCTGCTCATTAGGAGTGGCGAGTGTATAACAGGAACACATGTACACCTGCTCATTTATCAAATCAGCCAATTATGAGGCAGTAGCATACTGCATAAATATGGGCTGGCTTGAGTATTTCAGAAACTGCTGATCACCTGGGATCTTCAGACACAACAGTCTCTAGAGTTTACATAGAACGGTGCAAAAAAATGGACAAAAACAATTCTGTGAGTGGGGCTATGCAGGCTGAAACACCTTGCTGATGAGAGACACCAGAGGAGAATGACCAGACTGGTTCGAGCCGACAGAAAGTCTCTAGCAATTCAAATAAGCACTCTGTAACCATGGCAAGCAGAAACGCATCTCAGAACACACAACATGTAAACCTTTTAGGTGGATGAGCTTCCACTCCTGTAAGTCAAGAACAGGAATTTGAGTTTCGATAGTCTCAGATTTCTGTTTACACATGGCAGGAGTGGAACCTGATGTGGTTTTCTGCTGTTGTAGCTCATCCACCTCCAGGTTCAATGCTTTATGGATGCTGAGATGCTTTTTTGCTCAACACGGTTATAAAGAGTAATTATTTGAGTAATTATATCCTTCCTGGCAGATCAAACCAATCTGGCCATTTTCCTCTGACCTCTCTTATCAACAAAGTGTTTCCACCCAATGAACTGTTGCTCACTCAATGAGATTTGTTTTTCACACTATTCTGTGTAAACTTTAGAGACTGTTGAGCATGAAAATCCCAGGAAATCAGCAGTTCCTGAAATATTCAAACCAGCCCTTCTTGACCTGTACCTGCATGATTTTTGCATTGTACTTCTGCCACATGATTGGCTGATTAGATAACTGCATGAATGTGCAAGTGGACAGTGAGTGTACATTCAATTCATTTGTGCATTCAGAATATACATGAACATGAAGTTGATGTGTTATTGGTTTATTAAAATGTTTTGTTTGGCCGTGCCTGATCTTACCTGAAGTGGAGTCCCTGTGGCTCATGTAGAGGTAGTTACTCAAGTAAGGTTTAATCACCATATCCACTAGACGCTCTAGAAGGTAGTATTCTTTACTAGGCCCACTAGACTCATGAATGCCCTGTGTATTAAAAAAAAAAAAAAAAAAGCCTGCAGACATTAAATATGTAGATCTGCAGGCTGTGGACTTGCTTTAAAATGTTATAAAACTGAGTGGTACATTGTGCAATTCGTTTGCATAAATATGTGGGATGACATTTATCTTTTAATATCTTGTCAGTGTGGCTTGTGGCATTTATAACGATATTTTATGTAAATAAATGTAAATGAAACATCGGGCTACTTTCATAGAGATATTCAGCAGAAAATTCAAATGTTAATGCTTTAAATAAAGTCAGAAGCCGTATAATAAAATTTCCACCTGTAGAATGAGCAACATCTGTACTATGGCAGGAGGGTATGAAGCGGTATGCAGCATGTTCTCTAGAGAAAGCTTCAACAAGACCTGGTCCCTAAAACCCAGCAGAGCCATCTGTCTCACAGTTAGCTCCTGACCCTGTGAGTGAGCGTACGCACACGCACACACACGTACACACACGCACACACACAATCACCACATTGTCTATGGACTAGGGCTGGCTAAGAACATTCTGTAGTGAATGACACTACTCGGTTACCTGCACAGGATAGAATATGGCTTGAAGAGTTGGCAGGATCTCTGTGAAATATGTTACCCACATTTCCGACAGAGCCTGGAGACAGTTTTCTTCTAGGATGGAAAAAACAACAATAAAAGAAGAGAATCTCAGTTAATATTCCATAGTACTCCACAATATCCTCCTCAAACTAAAACATGCATTGCAGGCCCAGGAAGATACTCAACATTCAAGATGCAATATGTTTGGGTAACTAGAACAGTTATTTTACCAACTATATACAAATGGCTTGATGATTATGCTAAGAACATCTGTATAACTATATATTTCAGTACTGACCCTCATGAAGCTGAATTTTCTCCAATATATGTGCCAGGCCTTTGTTCAAGAGCTGATCCTATGTCAAATTAGAATGAAATAATGTTAAAGCATAGGTAGATCAACAATAATTAAAAGCCCAGAATTATTTGCACCCTTCATATTTGGGATTAAAGTTTATAAGTAATTTTCATTATGCAGAAACTAGATCTGGAGTAGTCTGACCTGCAGAGAACAGCAGCACTGAACAACTGAACAAAAGGCTGGAGACGGACCTCCTCTATGCACAAACTTTCAAGATGCTTTATATTTCTTGTTAAATAGACTTAAAATTAAGAAAAAAATTAAGAAAGCCTATTTTCTGTGGAGTTCAAATCTGGAGACTGAGATAGCCATTGCAAAACATTGAGATCATGTTTCCAGAACCATTTCTTTAATGATTTGGATGCATGTTTGAGGTCATTTTGTAGGCTGATGATTTGCTTGGCCAAAAAGGTTTGTTCCCCTCCCCCTCATCTGGACATAACACATGGTTGCCATTGTAATTCTATTGATGCTGTTGGTGATGTATATTGGGGTTATTCTCAAAAAAGGGCATTTTCATGCAACCCTTACAAACAGCTTGTTGTTATGAAGGTGGCATCTCATTGTTGAATGTGAAACTTCAAAACCCAAAGAATCAACAAAAATATGCAATTCTGGAACTGTTCTCTCCAAGTTGTTCTTAGCTTTCTCACCATCTTCTTCACTGTACAGGGGAGAACAGTATGCCCATGTCCTCCTCCCACAAATTTTCAACTATCTTTTGAATTGTATTATTTATTATGGACCTGATTTTGCTTAATGTCACTTCCTAGAGACTGAGAGAAATAAAAAATATTTAATATTTGTTTGCATCTATTTTAAATACTGTTTAGGGTATTAATTTTGCTGTGATTTTTTTTAGTTGAAATTTTAGACATTGTGCTGTAATTATTTTAGGCAAACACCTGAGCTCCTTATCTGAACAATGATCATGTTATACCTGAAAATATTCTGTAATGAAGGAGCCCAGTTCTGTCTTTTGAAGCCACCTAAGTACACAAAGATATAATGGAGCAAAATGAGCTAAAATCATCATGATGTCCTGTCACTATTAAGCTTGCACTTTGAAATGACTTGTGGAAAGATACTGAACCTTAAATTTGACAAATAAATAATTATACAGAATAACATCAAAAACTAAACTGGAGTACATTTGTATCTGTCAGTGCAGATTTGACATTTATTTATTATACAAATTTAAATAATCTTTCCCCCACCTGATGCTTTCATTCAGACTGTACAGCTCATTGGTCTGTAGCCCTCCTCCTTGAAATACTTTGATTACAGCAGATTGGACACTGCAAAGTACATCAAGTGAATCAGCTTCTAGAAACCAAATGTGATCTCACTGCACCATTTCAATATGGAAATTTGTGAACGATACAAGCAGTCAGAATTGCACAGTCATGCATAGCTATTAAGGAGGACTTCCTCTAGAAGTGTGCCACATAAGCATTTAAAAGTTCCTGCGTAAATCCTTTCGGAAGAAACGAGGATATGAATTTCCTTCTGTAAAGTCACCATACCCTCCCTTTTTGTCCCTGAACCCCTTACAACTGAATAACATCCTGCTCACCACTTCCTGAAAGTGAGGCAGCAACAGCCCTATTTCCAGTCAGATATAAAGAGGGCAAAAAGCTGAATAGCTTGTTTTTTTTGTCCCACATACATGTGCACAATCAGCATAACCCCCACATATTTTTAGTATGATCATGTTTCCTTAGCAGTGATGTAACACTCTAATTTAAAACAGCAAGCTTGTAACTAGTAAAGGGGAATTATGCCAATTTTTCAAAGACTTAAATTAATTTAGTGAGAAGTATACAAATTGAGCAAAAAGTTGGGAAGAAAATGATTAAATTTCCCTTTTATTTCCTTATACCGTTTGTGATAGGAACCATCAGTTACACACATAGCAGTTTTATGTTCTTCTGCATGTGTCCTGAGTTTTTATATTTCATGTTGCAATAAATTGGTGTTCTTTAGGTAAAGTCCTGCATGTATTTCACCTGGCTAAGACAGGCACCTTTTTCCTGCTTTATTCAAACAAATAGCTAAATAGAAAAAGTTGTGACTACTGGTATTCATCAGTGAAGCTGCAGGAAGATATATGGAACTCAACATAGAGTAGGCTGTGCTTGGCTAAAAATAGGCTATAGTGGTAAGCTATAGACAAAAAAAAAATCTATTACAAATCAGATATCTATTAGTCAAGTTTGCTTACTTAACTAACATCTGGCCATGAGCATGAGCTTATTTCTCTTATCATCATCTCCTCCACTTCAGTTTAAGTAAGCAGAAAAAAAGTTTTCATGTGAGCCAGAAAATGGTCGTCGTTGGTGATGCACAAGGCCATCATTTTCTCATCTCTAGACACACCGAGTTATTAAATAAGTGGCATTACAAAGTTTGGCAGCACAGACATTCAATTTTGGTTGACATCTGCTGCAGCTACACCCCAGTTTCCATCTGCCTTGTACTGTTTATGGTTCTCTCTTCTGTAGAAACCAATTGAAATTCTTACAGCTCTGTGACAATTTGGAAACAAAAGAACTACTAGGAATCCTAGTACTTTGTGAATATTCACAGTAAGTAGGCTAAATGTAAATAAACATTATTGTTAAATAAACAAAGAAAGGCTCACAATAGTGGGGTTGAAGGATTCTATGTATAGTTTACTGTAACAACATAAATGCCTGCAATGGTTCGGAGGTTTGACTTACACTCAATATATATGAATTGCACTGACACAATATGTAAGCTTTAACTCTCTTTAAATATTTCGAATCCCCAGTTGAAACCAATGCCGTGGTAAACTCTCTAGAATGGAGTATTTTTCATCAGAAAAATTTAAAATCATTTTGTGTTACTGATCACTCAGTATATTATGCCACAATAAATTTATTTTTTTTAAAATCAGCAGAATTTGCCATTTCATTAATTTGTTTGATCTATTAAGCTTGATAAAATCTAGTTTAAATTGTTATTTTCAAGTGTTTTATCTAAAAATCTTTATTATTCGAAACAACTTCCAAAGTGCCTATACATAAGTAGGATGTTTCAAATAAATCTGCCTGGAGCAGCTTACACCCACCTATTCCAGATACTTGCAGTGGAGAGTTGTAGGGATGGTGAACTTGCATGAAAGCGGGCCAGGTCTGACAGCACTGGTGAGCTCATAAAGCGAGGACGCCGAAAAGATCCCATCACACACTATAAGTGAAGGCCACCAGGTAACAGAAGAATGCTAGTGGGTACAAATGAACTCAAGTCAACTTGCACTTCCTCTGTAGAAATGGACTCACGTGA
Source organism: Prietella phreatophila (assembly GCA_025728095.1). Lineage (NCBI taxonomy): Eukaryota > Metazoa > Chordata > Actinopteri > Siluriformes > Ictaluridae > Prietella > Prietella phreatophila. The sequence continues at coordinate 16,383,456 of JAOUWY010000015.1, read as the reverse complement.
GAGAAAGTGAGTAAAAAAACTGTTACAAGAGTGTTGTTTACACCATATTTATCTGTGATGACTCACAAAGATAGATATGTATGTCATACTGAAAGCCACATACAGCGCCTAACACAGCCGAGCTCACTTCCTTTAACTTGAACTCTTCCTGCCTAACCCCTGCACGATGGTGTGCCCTGTGTCTATGGCATGCAGTGTAATTTTATTGAAGTAATTGACTTAAATGGTCTGTTAATAGAATTCTGATGCTGCTGATACATGTGAATATGACAGCTGTCTCCCTCAAGTCATGCCTCCCTCATCAACTCATGCATGCATATTTAATGAAGGTGTTGTACAGTTCTGACTCAGGTCATACTGCTCACACATATCCAGGCAGCACTCCACCTCAGCATGCTGTGGCTCAGTCCCACACACATCTGATACCAGATTCAAGGGCTTAAAATAAAGTTTGACAGCACTATGTCAAAATTCTAAATGTAACTGACTTTTATTTTTAAAAAGTCATATTTCCAGGACACATTAATCTGGTAGCGAGTGGCTGGCTGGCAATAATATGGACATTGGAACTTTGCATTGTTTAAAAACAAAGCTACAGACTAGACATTTCCAAGAAGCCAATTTCCTTTAACTGTGATCAGATTGATGTATTACACAGCTTAGCTAAAGGCATAACAACGAGACTGTAAACGAAAATGACATGCACTCTTGCTTGCCATCTGTTAAACATGGGCATGTAAGCTTGGCAAGATTATGCCCATTTCAGTTGATTCATGAGCAGCTTTTGGGCTCTTGGAAACACACTATAATGATAGCTTGCCTTTGAAAAGACATGATATTAATCAACATGATGTTACATTACAGATCTTCGCTTATTACATAGTGCCTTCAGATCCCAGTCCTGTGGTAGGATTTGTAGATTGTTTACATCTAGGGCGTTATTTTTTTAGGCATTTAGAGAGTGTGTTTTAAACTTATTCTACTATCTTGTGATGGTGCCGTCATGAGAAGCTATTCACGAGGGTTAAGCTAGTTAATGTAATTAAACACAAAGGCCCTAGAACTGAGCATGGACTTGATTAGATCATATCAGCTTAGCTCAAATGAGAGCAACAGTAATATTTTCGGAATGTGTGAACTTTGAATAGGATTCACAAAACAAAAAACATCCATGCTTTCCTATGGATGAAATAATAATAATAATAATAATAATAATAATAATAATGACGACTACAGAAATGTTTTCATTTCCCTGCTGAAAATTCCAGCTTAGTCTGACCAGTTACCAGGAGCTGCTCAAACTGGTAGACCATCCTTACTAGCTACTGGTACATTTCTGACTCATCACTGCTAATGCAACATTGTAGACAGATTATTTTAAGGAAAACTACACAACAACAAGGCAATTAAAACACATATTTCTTGATCAGTTTATTCAAGTAATCAGGAAGCTCTGAAAAAACAGTTTACCTGTTTGACCTGTTTTGTGTTTTGGGAGCTGGAGCTGGTCAGTCTAAGCTGGATTTATTTTTTTTGTTTTTCAGGAGAGTAAAAGTTACAGTCACAGAGTACCACTTACAACACTGCTGTCTTCAATAACATTTCATTTAAAGTTTAGAAAGTGCTCGAGGCTACGTTTAAGCCGTTAGGTCGTACTCTGAGCCGTGTGAGGTCAACGTCAACTCTGGCTGAGCTTCTCAGACTGGGAGCATCAAGCCACTTTCACTTCAAGTTGACAAAACGACGATAAGAGAGCAGCAGCATCTCATGTAGCTAAAGCACTCTGCTTCAACTTTTAAACCGAGTATTTATGAACAGCAAACATAATTAAGTAGTAAAAAAAACAAAACAAAACATTACAACATTAAGCTGCACACACATGCACTCACACACTCACCGAGTCTTGGTCGCAGCCTGGATAAAGTTGCCTCAAGGTTTCACACACTCTTCAGGTACAAAAGCGCTAATGTCTGTCGAAGTATTAAAATGACAGACACAGCAATAAAACTGAAAGGCTACTGGTTAGAAGGCAATGAAATGAGCTTTGAACTAGCAGAGTGTGTGAGAGTGTGTGTGTGTGTGTGTGTGTGTGTGGGAGGAGTTAGTATGTCTCACACACTACTGCTTCACTTGATCCGCACACAAGTGGCACTTTTCATGACAGAATACGCGTTATGCCTATTAATTGAAGTTTAGCTCCTGTGTACTGTTCAGTATTAGGAATGTTGTGTCCCATTCCAGCACGCGGTCTCCTCAGACATAGCAGTACACCTGCTTCAGTCATTTTCAATGAATGTGTGAATATTCTCAGAGAATATTCAAGGAGTCATATCATGATTTTTAATGTTTTCCTTTTGTGTAAGCTATCTGTTTGTGCATGTATGTGATCTGCAAAGTCACAAAGCTCATAGTCTCCCTCAAAGGGATTTATTTTATCTAACAGAGAACACTACTAAACTTTTAGGGTAAATGGATGCTGTAATGGGATAGG
>JAOUWY010000015.1:16350412-16366625 GCA_025728095.1 Prietella phreatophila | reverse complement strand
ATCATATATATATTTTATCATATATATATATATATATATATATAAAGCACCAGCAGAAATGGGGGGGGCATGTGTGTTATTAGAACTGGCTTATGAAAAAAAACAGTGTGCTTAGGTGTGTAAGCACACAGTGTGCAATTCATGTTTCATTTAGAATGAAAATATTCTCGGGTGACCTCTTCGCAATAAAATTTATAAAGAGCCATATTTTTTTATTGCTACATTAAATTCTTTCTCCTCTCCCTCTAATTTAGTCATACTGCCTATCTGAGTAAATGGAATACTGTCAAGTGAATATATTTATCACTGAAAAAGTATTTAAGCTTAAACAGTAAGTCAATATCCTATGAGCATTCATTCTTGTAGCTAGTGGTGCCTGCCCAGATGCTCACCTTCCTTCAACTGTGATTTTTCAACATTCCACTCCTTTCCACAGCCAACAATCAGCAGCAATGTGTTCTCAGTACAACATGAAACGTGTTGAGTTCGACAAACTTCGGCTCAGTTAGTGCTTCAGTCACAAAAATGGAAAATAATTTAAGGTGTCAAGACGAACAATCTCAGAAAGCATTACATCATGTCAGTCGGGTGCATCGGAAAAGTGAAATAATAGTTGCAATAGTTCAAACTGACTGGGTCCTAACAATCACCTGTTCCTGTTCTTTCTTTCAATGGGGTCAGGATGTTTATCTTTATAGGGAACTCTCAGTGTTTTTGATCAAATCCCACATCTCTATAGTAATGCTAATTATGGGTCACCATTTTTAGTTCCACTCAGAATCTTCTGATAAGGTTGATAAGGTGTCAAGGTTAGATATAAAATCAATCAATCAATCAATCAATCAAATAAAAACAAATATACAAACAAACACTAATATTGACTGACCTGCACTGTTTATTTGACGTTCATTTGCTCAGCACCCATGGGTAAAAGCACATATGTGACTAAGCACCAAATGTTAAATGAACTGGACGTTTGAGAGGTTAATGATTGCTGTTTCAATTTGGGAGAGCAGAGCAGTTTATTCAAACAAATGGAAATTGTAATTTTAAATTGGACAGTTCTATAACCACCACATTCAGTAATGATCAGTCTAAATTCTTATTAAGAACCTGTCATATAGCTCAGTACTTTGGCTAATAAAAGACAAATGACGACAAAACGCTGAATCTTAAGTTCACGGGATCGCCCTTGGAGTGACGTATTAAACCTGTAGTGACGTAGCCTATGTAGAGTAGTAGGCTATGAGTATAAAACCTGCGGGGTATTCAAGCAGAGCTGCTCCCTAAACCGTGAGAGCAACATGACGCACAGAGCAGTGTAATATATCCAGGAGTATGCGCATTTCAAGCATGCAGCAATAGCCTAGAGATGTCTGTCATACAATATTGGATATATATGAGGTATGCTCTTGCATTAAAGAGGATGCGGACGACTTGTTTTTGCACCGAGCGCGTGAGAGAGTGAGGACGAGCACTGCGCTGGAGAGCAATTTGCGGAGTTGGTCAAGAGGTGCACAAGCATCTAAAAGAGCGGGGGTTTCATTTTCTTTTGATATTTTTTAAACGTGGACCGTAGCGAGAGTTGGAAGAGAAATAGATACAGTTATCTAGGCTACTAAATCGGTTTAAGTTAATCCCCCCCACCCCCAACATCGCAGTTTGTCCGATGCCGCACCTGAACTTTTTTCCCTGAGCGTTTCTCTGCACATGAAGGCTGGGTCCTCTGTGAGGTCCTGTTGCGACGGGGGCATTTTTCCTCCTATATGTAAGGGATTATTATTATTTTTTAAAATACCTTTCACTGTTTCCTTCGTGCATTGCGACGATGCTGCACTGAGTCGGTATGGGATTTCGTCTGTAACGCGTTTCCGGTGGCCAGACAGAGCACGGACATGCAGCTCGTGCGGGCGGCTTGCGCGCTCGCGGCCGCGGCTTCGGCCGTTCTTCTTCTTTTCTTTCACGCGCGCTCTCTGCGAGAAGGTAAATTACACTGGCACGCGCAAATGATATATAAACTACATACTGTAGTCTAACTCTACTCTTAGGCTACAATATATGCACGTGATCAATGCTAAACATACAGGTCTGTTGTTAACACATCATCTGTATTAAACTATGGTATTGCACATTTTCTCGTTCTTCAGTTTACTGAAATTTTGAAGGATAGAATGCAAGTAGTTTCTGTTAATGTAATATTGCTCATGGGCCATTGCAGAACACTGCCCTTACTGTATCAATCTTGGTAGCAGCAGGATGGAGATGATACAGAAACAGATGTAGATGTTGTAATACTTAACAGTGTTTAGGTTAGTGAATATAATGCCAAACAATCTAATTAAAACTAAGTACATTGTTTTAAGACACCCTCAATAATTCAATAGTCATAACGTTTCCACCCGACTGTAGTGTGGAAATTACATTCGTATTAAATGGTAGACCTTAATGAATACATCTGTACTCAGCTGTACAAGTATTTCCTAGGGGAATATACATTTTGAAAGATTAGAGACTTCTGATGCCATTGTACAGACATGTGAAATTGTTGATCAAAATAGGACGCCCATGTTCTGCCATGTGCATGGCATGGAATATTGCCTGTTATTATATGCATTAATATTAGATGTTTATTATATGTCTTCAGGAAGAGTATCCAGTGACTGCTACCTTATACAGCACACCCAACCTATTAAACACTGACATGGGAAAAATAGCTGACCCCGAGTTGCCCCTTTCATACTAGTGAATTAGTCAGAAATATGTACTGGTGATCATGGTGAACAGACCTTAGAATGACCACTGACACTGATTCTGTCCTCAAGGCATAAGTGAACATACAGGCTTGTGCTGGCTTGCTGCCATGGTAAAAACACCACGTGTAGGCTTGGTTACCACAGTAACAGGGCAGTTATTGAATATAATTGGGCAATGCAAAGCTTTGATTTTCATAAAATCAGAAAACACAAATGGTGAGTTCCAGCATAGTAATACTTAGCATCTGCCAAAGCACTTCTCAATTTGTTCACACTGAGTGATGCTGGGTGGTGGAACTGGCATGCTTGCTTGCCAAGCTTGGAGTGTAGCTCACATTGTTCAGCCCTTATTTATTTATAAAGTCATCTTGGCTTGTTAAATATGTTAATTCATCCAATTAATTATTTCGGATAGAAAAATTCAGATGACATTAAATATGAAGTATTTTGGTCATTTCTACACCTAAAATTGCTGTCTGTTTACTGGAAATTATCTATAGACTTGTGAAGTAATAAACATCCCTTTGATTATGAACCAAATTAGCTACATTGTATGCTGTGCATTTGTTGGTCTCACTTGTGGATTTGTGTGCATGTATTCCAACATTTGGGCTATAATACTACCATACTACATGTATGGTCAAACCTTGACTCTTAGTTTTCAAAAACAAGTACTAGTTCAAGAATTTTGAGAATAATTATTTAAACGAAGTAGGATATTAAATTATGTATGAGACATATGGATGCATTCTGCCTTTATTGGTGTGGCCCATGATGGATCACGCCAACAACCACATTTTAATTCACCAAATAAAGATACATTTAAATGAAAATAATGTACCTTATTAAATAGGGTAAACATATTGTTAAGGCAGTGTTTTACAGGACCCTGCTTAAATCCTAGATATGTAGATATTCTGTACCATAGGAATAGAATAAAAATATTTACTAGCAAGGAAAACCAGTTTCAGGGTGAACAACAAGTGGTGCTCAAGCATTAGGACTGTAGTATTTATTTAATTACATATGTTCTAATGTGAACCAGGAAATTCAAACAATTGCTACTACAAACTTGCAAACAACAATTCATTACAATTCAAATTTGTTTGTATATGATTTTTAATGGTGCATTGTCACAAAGCAGCTTTGTAGGAATCTGGATTACAGATTACCTAAAAATAAATAAATAAACACAATGATAATAAACAAAATGATTAAACAGGATAGCAGTGTAAATCAAGAAAAGATGAAATGCAAATGTTCCATGAATATTCTTGTATGTAGTAAGCTAATAAATAAATATAGGATTACATCCACAAATACACTGTCAATAAATACAAGTTTACACATTTGAAACATTAACAGTATGGAACACAACAGCTGTAAATGAGCATTGCAAATTTTTTTATAGTTAACAGTTGGTTAAAATGACACAGCTTATTCACTCAGTAAAATAACTACAGACTTCTAAATAGCCAATAGGAGCTGAAAGTGGAATTATTAAACAGCGGGCTACTTGAGTTAATGTGTTTAAGAGGGAAATATTTTTATTACAGTCCAGAATTTATGCTTGTGGTGTCAGTTATGTGAACATTATGTGATATAAATTATATCATAGGATGTTCTGTGCAAGTTGGCATTAGACAGTTCCTGGAACAAGGACACTGTCTCCGCTGTAGCCATGTAGAGAGACACCAACCAGCAGCTGAAAACCTGTAATATCCATAAATGTAGGAGCTGCTGGAGGACTCCAGACGCTGCAGCTCCCAGGAGTAAAGACATAAAATTTTAACATTTTATATATACTGCATAAAAGTTTTAGGCACATGCAAATATATGCTGTAGAGCAAAAATGCCTTCAAAAATAATTAAATGAAATGTTTCTATATTTGAAAAAATACTATAAAGAGAACTAAACAGTAATAAATGTATAAATTAAAATCATATTTGGTGTGATGACCCTTTGCTTTGAAACAAAAAATTATTGTAGTCTCAGGTAGAATTAGTTCAGTTTTAAAAGGAGATGAGGAGCTGGTAAGTTTTACTGAGCATCTTGAGAAACAAACCACAGTTCTTCTGGAGACTGTTGCACTTACTTTTGTTTTTGCAGCAAAACTCAGCAGCCTTCATTGTGTTTATTTTTATCTGAAAAGCGGTCTCTTATGTAATATGCTGCTTTCTTTACTTACATGCAAACATTTTTCTGCAACATTTAATTTTGCACTGGCAAACTAATGTTTGAAAATCTAAAAAAAATTTGTAAAATTAAAATGTTACACAGTTTATCATAACTAGTACTTTTAATTTAGCTCAAAAAGACACCTGACATATTGTTGAGTAAGTTTTTAAAAATAAGAAATGTTTCAGCAGTGAAGTTTTTACCATGCAGTAAGGCTGATTGCACAGAGCAGAAAACCTGGCAGAAACATAGAGGCTTGGCCCAACTGGTTTAGCACTAGTGCCAGTGACTGGCTAATGAACGTTGCATGCTCTAGAAAGCAGCTGGCATCTTCATTTCCATCACCAACTAGTCTTACTCATCCCCAGAGAATAGAGAGAAGATGCAAGGAGGATGGGGGATTGAGTGATACTGTTTTGCACTGCTTAGATTGTTTTTTCTCAATTTAAGGCTCTGGCAGATGAAATTAGAACATTTAGATGCTTATTTCCTTATATAAATAAACCCCCCTGGAGACATAGTTGACTAAATGGATAAGAATTTATTATCAACAATAAAAATTACTGATTTTTTTGGCTGATTAAATGGTTGGAGGTTGATTCAACAGGATCATGAACCCTAACAGTGGTTCAGTAAATTGAATCATATGTCAATGAAAATAAAAACACAGAATAATGTGCAATAATATATTTATACCAAGCTTTAAGCCATTGTGTAGTATGCCTATATGATTTATTATCACATTGGAATGCTGATAACATAGTGGTGCATTCTTCAGTGCCCATTCTTGATCCCCTGATGGTAGATTCACTTTTCACTCCATCACTTTTCTGACAGAGTGTAAAGGATGGGTTTTGAATTTCAGATCAGGAGAGGCAGTACACTCTCCTGCTCTGAGATGCGTGGTTGGCAGCTCTTTCATCCCTAAAACGCTGGGCTGAGGTATGCATCGAAGTATGCAAGAGATTTAGGAAAAAGAACTCTGTGAGATCTCACACACAGCAGACATTTTACTGTCACAAAGTTCATTCACTCAGACAGAGATTACTTATCCATCTAGAGCTAGGCTACTTTAGCCCAATGACTGGATAAATATAGGACAGAACACATTTTGGGCTAAACATAACCGGTCAAGTCGGGTTGTTAATTTTAACACATAAAATGTGTTGTTTTTCAACCCAAGGAAACCCAAAGCCAATTTTTTTTACAAAAACGCTAGGTTAATTTTATTTTATAAATGGGTTATTATTTTTTACCCATTTGAAAACAGTTATTTTTGTAAAATCTACCACATTATAAACTAATATGTCTACATGGTATCTCCTTTATTTAGGCACAATAAGTTTTTCAGAAATGTATTGCTAGAGTTGCTAAAGTAGTGTGTATATATAGACTTTGAAGTATATGACTCCAACGAGACGTTTAAAACATCCAGAAAACTGAGTAACCAACTTACGATCCAGTGGGCATTACAAACAAGTAAGCCAAACCTAACGAAGATAGCGGTGCATTTCGTGTCTTGTGCTAGTGTCAAACTGAGGCTAGTGACCTGACAGAGAAAAATAAATGTTTTGTTCACATCATTCTGATGTTTGTTTGTGTAAGTTATCCTACACTAGTGGGAAGAAGAGGTAGAGTAAACAGAGTAGTGGGCCCTAGGGAAAGAAAGTGAGGTGGCTGTTGTGTTTGTCCTACAACGCAGGCCAGGCTTGAGCCGAATGAATGCACAAGGTATTAAAGGAGGAGTGCTTGAAGTCTGAATTGATTCAACACAGGAAAATGCTTCACTGGCAGCATGTTGATGAAGCTCCATGAATGGCTCCATGGACTCCAGCACCCTTTAGGCCTCTGTCATTAGGGCCTATTTTGGTCTGAGATTACCGAAGGATGCCAGCGATTTTCATTATGGGGCTGAAATTTTTACCATCTATGATGCTGTCAGAAATGGAGAGAAAATAGGTTGCAGTTGTTTTACTAATGTAATGTTTGAAACAGTGGGGGATTTTCAGAAAAACCTTGATGGCAGAGTGACATCAAGTCTTGTCTATACCAAACCATATGTTGCATCCCACAGCAACATCAACATTATAGCTTCATCAGGGATAAAGCCTCGTACACCAAATAAAGTAACAAAATAATTATGTACAGAAACACAAGAAAATGTTGAAATGTAATTCCACCCATTCATAGATATCAGAAACTTGCAACAAATTGTTCTCCTGCTTCTTATGGGAACACTAGGAAAGTTATACATTTTTAGCTTTGCCAGTATTACTGGTTAAACCATGTTGGTTTCCTCAGCTAAAGTAGGACAGTCAGATTGTTTTCTGCTTTTGTCTTCAATTTCGGAATGCATGTCTTGGTGCCATAAAAGGTTTTTAAAGGCCTTATAGTTTCTATTCACATTTACATGTTCAAAACTAACCTGAAAATATTTAATCCAGATCTTCTGTCTCTCCCTCTGTCTTAGTTTTAGAAAATGTGTAAAATGTAGGTGTAGGAAATGGATAAAATGTCAAAACTGTCTCCAAACCTTTGAGATGTTACCTTTTACCTGATTTTCAAGTAACCTACTCTATGGTCAGTCACTGTACCTGTGCCCAGTTGCAGTTTCTTATCCAAAGGTGGGATTGACGCTTTTTTGGAGTTTAATGAAGACTTTAGATCAGCTTTAATGCGCATACTACTACTACTACTATTACTACTACTACTACTACTACTACTACTACTACTACTACTACTTTAACAACTACTACTACTACTACTACTACTACTGCTACTAAAATATTTTTATATTAATTATTATACAGTAGTAGCCTGACATTTAGTCTTACATCAGATTAGCAAATAGAGCGTAGAATAGATGTATTTGTGTACTGGTGGAATGCATAATTATCACTATCATTGAGACTTTAGCAGGGATTTAATAAGATACAGTTATAGATAACAATAAGTAAAGCTGAAGCTGCTGCTGGCTTGAGAATTTCTAGAGTGAACACCTCCTGATAATCTGTTCAGTTGAAACATTTTTATCCATTGCAATAAACAAGTCACTGAAACTGCACTGCATTTGATTTTTTTATTGCTTAATATGTGTAATCTACCAGATACTGGAGCACTGTAGTGTGATGCTAAAATGTCAAGGGCACTCAGTGTTTTCGGGAGAACAGTACAATAACTTTGAGAACTTTTGTGAGGAAGAGAGGAAAAGTGTGGGTGGTGGGAAGGGAGAGGTGGTGAATGAAAAAGAGAGAATCAAATCACTGTTGAAAATCTTCCAGTAATCACTAAAGTGCTCAAGCAACTCAACTGGGTAAAATAGATTGGCATGAAAGTACTTTCAGATTTTATGATGAGAGGCATGCAAAAAGGGCAGTTTTTTATGGCATCTTTGACAAGCCCTGAAATATTTCTTCTGCAGCTTTTGCTTTAAATGTAGCTTGAAAGACAGGGTATAATAAGGAATGTGTTGCAACACATTTGCCCTCAGTGAGGCAGAGAAAGAGGGAGAGGAGCGGATGTTGAGAGATATTTGCCTGTGGGGCATAGGGAGTTCTTCAAATGTTTTTTTATGTATTAAGAATTTTTTAAAAACTGATCACCCACACATACTTAGTTACCAATATATTTGTCCACTTCTCAAAAGTCATATATCTTCAGAGCTGGTGTGAGTGTGTTCTTGGGATTTTGTTAGAACATGATAAGGAAAATTATATTGTGGGCACGAATTTGTAAATTGAACAGATGTCAGCAAGGTTACAGCAGGAGTCTTGCTAAGAATGAAACCACTGCTGAGTCAGAACAATATTAGTGTCTTAATGTACCATCCACCAAGCTAATGAAACATCTAGTCTGATTTGTTTGGAACAGGCTCATTCTTTTTTGTAATTTGTTTTTATGCATTTATCTATCTGGCAAAATGTATTGGATTGGATTAAGCAGCAACATCTAATACTGTTTTAGACTCCTTATTCAATGGTTATATTATTGGACTAGCTCATTGGAATATTGTAGAAAGGGTATATGTATAGTCTCTAGGACCATAAATTTAGCCCATAAAACAAACTGTACTTTTAAAGTTTTAAATATTATAACCTATTACATTATGCCCTGGAAGACCTGAAAGGGCTTGGGTTTTAAAATGATTGACTGTAAAATGCAAGCAAAACCTTAATAAACTTAGCAAACAGGACCATTCTTAACCATGTGTACCATTCTTAACCTACCCAGTCATTCCTAACAGGGCCATGTGTAAACGTATAAATGCATGGATCTAAACACAATGCGACACCACAAGTTTTAACTGAACTTAATTCTGAATGTTATTCTGAATATAACAATATAAAAAATAGAAATTTTACCATTCTTTTTGTCTCCTTAATGCAGGTCAGCTGGCAGCAGGCACATGCGAAATTGTCACACTAGACCGAGACAGCAGTCAGCCAAGGAGGACCATCGCACGGCAGACAGCCAGGTGTGCCTGCAGGAAAGGCCAGATTGCCGGCACAACCAGAGCCAGCCCGGCGTGTGTAGACGGTAAGAGCCAGGCGGCATTCATCCAAGCATTCGTGCCACTGTATCTGAGCCCAGTGGAGCACGCCAGAGTAGTGTCTGATCCTAGAGATTATGCTGTCTGCTCACCAAAACACTGTGCACAGCGTTACTCATTGGATTATGACTATGACTAGTTTCATGAGGCCACCTGTGCAGGATTTCAGTCAAGGTGCTAGATGCTTGGAAACCAGGATGTTGTGGGGCTGGGATTTAAATTGTGATCTGAAGGGCTTGTACTTGTATGTCTTTTAGACATCAAATTTGGAGGGATTTAATGCAACATAATGTTTTTAAACTGCTTTTCATGTATTAAGAGCTCTCTTATTATTCTCACACAGATCAAATTTCATGGAGGTAATCACATATTAACCACATAGTGTTCATTCCTCTGGCTTCTTCTGTGTCTCACAACATGACAGGGTGAAGCTATTGATTTCTCTGCAGGGGGGAGGAGGGAGGGGAGAGATAGACACTATTGTCAAACAACCACGGTAGCTTGCAGCCTGATTGCTAGCCTTTTGATCTCCTCACTAGTTTAAATGATAGCTCTTCAGAGTGACTGAAGAAAATACACTGTTTATCTGGGTGTCCTTTGACTCTTTTCCATCCTTGTGAAAAGTCAGTTAATCAGAAGGACTTTGAAGTCAAAAGAAGAGAAGATACTCTGTTTGCCATTGTTCCAGTCCTGTCTGACAGGTTCAGTCAAGCGATTGCTGGCAGCATGTAAACATGCCTTGCTGTTCGAAAGTGAGTGATTTTTCAGTCACACATGAAGGGAGTATGATAGGAACGCCAAAGGCCCTCAGTATCCACCAAGGCATAGTTAAAGAAAATGATGATTAGACTGTTGGTCAACAAACACAAATACTGCCAAAGGCCAGCTTATATTAACTTTGGTTCAGTAGTATATTGTGAAATGCATGAACATTAATAATACTCTTCACTTTTAGGTACCTAGGGTACTTTGAAATATGGTGTAGATTTTATTTATCTCAGAGACATAGGCAGCATGAAAATAAACTAAAAATAAAGAAGAGATTTAAAGAACATGATTAGTCATATACCTGTATGAGGTTTGGTCTAGCACAGTTCATAAGTAGTTAGAAGATACAGTGTTTATGTTGTCTTGTCTTGTGTTGTGTACCTCACATATTATTATTAAACCCATTCCTGTATATGGAGTAATGGTGAGATAATTTAATAATGAGCACAGAGTATCTTACATTTGGAATGAACTACTAATGCTACGTCAATATTTGTGACTGTTCTAAGAATATCTCAATTTAGACAAAATGTGTAGATGGAGTTTGTCCTCAGCCACATCTTTACTCACGAATAACAAAAATCAGTTAAATGGCAAACTTCAAAATACTGAAAGCTGTGTCCATGACGGGGTGGAAGATGTTAAAATAACAGAGTAAATTAATTTGAAAACCAGTCTTACAGTTCTTTATGATGTCTCAGATTCACAGTTGCTTGATCTCTTGGTCTTAGCTTTTACAGCTTTTTCAGCAGAAAGACTAATTTGTTGATTTAAACAAGTTAATTAAATTTACATTGAGAAGGCATGCTGTACAACAAACTCATCTCTGCCATGATAAAGTATTTGCAGGTGTTAAGGCCTGCTGCACATACAGTATTGGATTATTAATATGCCCCACTTCTCATAGTGTTTACTGTAGGTAAACTGATCTTCAAATGATCTAATTAGACTTCACGGTGTTGCAGGAAATGTCTTACATTTACAGATTCTTAAAAGTACTATATTTTGCCTCAATAACTCTAGCACTGCATTTCCAGTAACAGAAATAAATGCAGATATAATTGGTTCGTTTGAGAACAACAGTCTGTTCTTTTCATCAGAGCTGAATTACAGAGAGAGAAATACACTTTATACCAAGTTTCACTAAACTAAAAAGGACATTAGATTCTCATGCCCAGCTCATCAAAACACCAGCAACATATCTCCATATTAAGTACAGAATTTAACAAAGCTATAGCTCTCCTGTTCACTGTGGTTTGATTTCCATTGTTTGAGCCCACAAACTTGCAACAGTGTTGCAGGTTAATTAAAAAAGCAGCGAAATACAGAGGTTTGTGTTTTTCATTTTTCTGGGATTCAGCCACAGGTGATATTACTCTGGACAGAAGGGTTGGGTCACTTTCATCATGATATCTGTTAGTAATAAATTACATTCTCATACATGAGCAGCCATCATGACCATTTTGCAGATGTAACTGAAACAGGGCTTCCCATAACCAAGTGCTACTACATAAAGGGAACATTTCTTTGGAAGCACTGCCTGTTGATAACAGGTTCTTTCTTTAATTAATATACAGCATAAATAATACACTATATGGCCAAAAGTATGTGTACACCTGACCATTACACCCACATGTTCCTCTTGAACATCTCATTCCAAAACCATGGAAATTAATATGGAGTTAGTTCCAAGTTAGAGCTATAACAGCCTCCAATCTTCTGGGAAGGCTTTCCACTAGATTTTGGAACTGTGAAGACATTTATCATTTATCATTCAGCCACAAGAGCTTTAGTGAAATTGGGCACTCATGTCAGGTAAGAAGGCCTGGCATGCAGTCTGTGTTTTCAGTTCAGGTGTTCTCAGACCAGAGACCTTCTTCAAGCTTTACAGTTAAATTGTATGCTGTCTCTTTTAGCTTCACATCCTATGCCATGATCTTCCTGAGGAATTCTACTCAAAATGAGATTGCAAGGTTTCACCGAAATGAATGGCTCATTTCCCTTGTTTTCTCTCTTTCCATAGCCAGTAAAATTAATTTAGTAGCAGTCTACAATTAGCCACTAGAGACTCATGCTGACACGCTTTCTGAATAATGAAAGCATTATGCAACAGTACATATTATATTGTATTTTAGAGTAGATGTGCTGTGATGATGGAGAACAGTGTATAAACTCTTTAAGTTAATTAAATACTTGATTAAAACAGGTTTGCCACATGGGGAGTAGCAAAGGAAAACAGACTCCTTTCTGTGTCTGTTTGTAGTTTTACTTGAACTGGACTGCTCAGTTGCTCATTGCTAAATATGAAATTCCATATAACTGTCTTTTTCTCAATGTTTTTTCTAAACCTCTTTGTTTATCAATGATACCCACAATTATTTAAATTATGTAAAACATACAATACTGACATCTACACTACTCAAAATTTTGGATTATTTACAAAAGAAGATATTGTATCTAAGATACTTTCATTTAGGCAAATACAGTATCTCCATGCTAGATTTTGGACTCACTCACTGTGTTTCATTGTCAGGTGTCTCCATATTGTTCTTGCGACCTCTGTTTGATATTTCCATGTTCAAGGAGAGTGTGTTTTTGTGTTGGATTTAAATGGAAAAAGAAGTATTGCATCTTGCTATAGTTTGGTTGCTATAAGAGGAGTGGCAGTTTCCACACAGTCCCTTAGAGAGCCTGCTGATGGCTCATTAGTGAAGCAGTCTGAGAGTAGTACTCAGTCCTTTGCACACTGAGAGGTAATAGGATGCTCTTTGGCACTTGTTTGCTTGTGTTTGTTGATTATTGTCCCTCCATAAGACAGTATTTGAGCGGTATCAGTATTTGTACACTTATTGCATACAATCAGGTTCTGAAATTTTTGCAGATACAATTATTGACATTATGTGTTGGATTGCACAAAAAATAATCATTCTTACTTCAGCACCCAACTAATGGACTGTAATAACAGGATACAAGTTCACAGAGCAGAAAAGATAAAAGCTTTTTGTGTTAGATGCTTGATGGATCTTGGAGTTTTCTGGTTGTATAAAATTGACGGGGATGTGATATTTTTTGATTTACCATTTAAAGTTACATTTTACATTACATTTACATTGATCTAATTCTTCTCTAATGTTTTTAGCTTAATGGTATTCATATATCCTGACCTATATGTACTAGCATTAGAATATATTTTGATGGAGATTACAAAGCATATAGCATAAAGTCAGATCAATTCCCTCTGGATAAAAGTGTCTGCAAAATAATGTAAATGTTACAGTATAACATGTACAAGTGAATTATAAAGGCATGCTTTTTTCTTTATACTATTTTCTTCACATGCTAAGTTGGTCTGTGATTAGAGACAGGTATAGGCTACTAGACTAGTACTCTAAAATGTCTGAGTTAAACTCAAGTTTCTCTGAAGTAAAAAATGTACTAGACTTGCATTAAAAAGTCTGCTCAACTGTCTTGTTGTAACAGACTGTAAATTTAAATACAAATTAGTGGGATACTGGTCCTTAGGCGTAGAAACATGTATCCATCCATCCATCCATCTTCTACCACTTAATCCTTCTACAGGGTCGCGGGGAACCTGGAGCCTATCCCAGGATTGCATCGGGCACAAGGTGGGGTACACCCTGGACAGGGTGCTAATCCATCGCAGGGAAACATGTATCACTTTATTAATAAAGTATTGTTAATTATTTGCCCCTTCCTGATTTCTACAATTCCCCCCCATATTTTTCCCCCATATTTTCACACTTGTTTCACAATTGTTTCAAAGACAACCTGAGTAAAGACAAAATACAGTTTTTAAATGATCATTTTATTTATTGAAGGAAAAAAGTTAATCCAACACCAACCAGCCCTGTCTCAAAAAGTAAACAGTTAACAATATTTAATTAAAAGCGGGTTTCCATTATACTCGACACACCCAGGCTTGATTACTGCCAGCCCTGTTGAATCTAAACATATAAAATAAACCCTTTCCAGCAATGTTAAATAGTCTAAATGGTCTCAACAAGCAGCACACTATGCCACAATCAAAAGAAATTCGGGAAGAAAAGAGAAAGAAAGTTACTGAAATTTATCAGTCTCGAAAAGGTAAGAAAGCCTAAGGCTTCTAAGGCTCTGGGACTTCAATGAACCACAGAGAGAGCCATTATCTCCAAGTGAAAAAACATGTAACAGTGGCAAATCTCTCCAGAATTGGCTTGCCTACCAAAATTCCTTAAGGAGTGCATCAACAACTCATCCAGGAAGTCATAAAAGAACCCAGTTGAACATCTAAGGAATGGTCAGCATTCATGATTCATGAAAGCGAGTGGGCAAAAATGGTACCCATGAGAGAGTTGCAAGGAAAAATACACTGCTAACCAAGAGGAACATAAAGGCTTGTCAAAAACACATTTTCCAAAAACACCTTGATGACCCCCAAGCCTTTTGGGATAATGCTCCGTGGACTGATGAGTCTGAAGCTTCTTGGAACACATGGGTCCTGTTGCATCTGGCATAAAACTAACACAGCATTCCACAATAAGAACATCATACCAACAGTCAAACATGGTGGTGGTAGTGTGATGGTGTCTGGATGCTTTACTGCTTCAGGGCTTGGGTAACTTGCCATAATTATTGAAACCATGAATTATGATCTCTACCAGAAAATCATGAAGGAGAATATCTTTCATCACTCTGTGATCTGAAGCTCAAGCACATATGGGACATGGCGCAAGACTGTGATTCAAAACACAAGAGCAAGTCTTCCTCTGAATGGCTCAAATGCAACAAAATTAAGGTTTTGGAGTGGCCTAGTCAAAGTCCTTACCTGAACCCCATTGAGATGCTCGGACAGGACCTTAAACCAGCAGTTCATGCTTGAAAGCTGTCCAGTGTTGCAGAATGAATCCTCCACAGTGATGTGAAACACTGATCTCCAGTTATCAGAAGCTTTACCACTGCTAAAGATGGCACAAATAATTATTAAATTTAGAGGGGGTGTGATTACCTTTTCACATGGGTGATAAGGTTATGAATGCATTACCTTCTTCTTTGAAATGAGACAACCATTAAAAACGGAGCTGGTGTTTCCTTGTGTTGTCCTTGCCTTATATTAGATTTTACATGAGGACCTAAAACCATTTAGTGTGACAATTAAGGAAAAATAAAGGAAATCATAAGAGGGGGTGTTGTGGCAATTACTTACCACTTATAAAATTATCATACCACTGTACATTAAAAATCATTGAAACGTACTGAAAACTGTGTAATGAAGAAGAAGAGGAAGAAGTGGAGGAAGAAGAGAACACACACACACACACATACACACCTCATGTTCTTCATCCTTCCCTTTCTAAGGGACAATATGTCATGGTATGCAAATGAACATGCATGGGTGCCCCAGATATTATAAATAGACATTTGTGGTTGATTGCATATAAAAACAATCTTACCTCAGGAAAAATTGCTTCTCTGTTGAACCAAAGTGTTCCATATCTTGAGAAGGCCTAATGTTTTTCTTTGATAAGCTTATATCTCTGTTATATGAAATGCTCCAGTGTTCTCAGTTTTATGTTCTTGATCAGTGTGGAGTTTTATACAGCCTAACAGAAATGATTATTATTGTAGAAAGATAAATCAACATAACATTTCTTGGAAAGGTTTTTGGAGACGGCCACCAGAACAGCTTCAGTGTGCCATTGCATAGATTGTACAAGTCTCTAAAACTGAACTTGATGGATGAAAACCGTTCTTCCAAAATATATTCCCTAGAGCTTTCTAATACATCAGTCCAAAATCTACCGTAAATCTGGTAACTGTGAAGACCAAAACACTAATAATGTCATCTCATCTCATCTCATCTTCAACCGCTTATTCCCTCTTCAGGGTCGCGGGGAACATGGAGCCTATCCCAGGAGTCATCGGGTGCAAGGCGGGGTACACCCTGGACAGGATGCCAGTCCTTCG
>JAOUWY010000015.1:16324636-16340240 GCA_025728095.1 Prietella phreatophila | reverse complement strand
ACTACTTGTATTGTTCTCTGCTCGATATATCGCTTTGCTTATTGTAAGTCGCTTTGGATAAAAGCGAATAAATGTAAATGTAAATGTAATGTATTCTGAAAAGAAAGATTGGAACTATAAGTGAAAAACAATATCTATCTGCCCGCTGAGCAAAGGAACTCTGGAAGGTCAGGGAGTGGTGGTGCCTGAGGAGCTGTCAGATAATAAACAGAATTCTCTAACAGTCTAAGACAGTTTGGGTATAGAGTACTATCAAATTTAGCTTTAAGCTAAGCTTGATCTAGGTCTCTTTAACCTTCCTCTGGGTAAGCAGGTAAAAAACATCCCAAATTATACCACTCTACCACTGTTTCACCACACAAAAAAGCTGAAAAACCTGTCTTCATTAAATATTAAATCCTGTACAGCAAATTCTTCATTTTACTTTACATTTCACACACAACTTGCATCATAAGAAAATATGTATTTATCATTTGCTTGATAAGTGGCCTCTAACAAACTGGGGAGGTTCAACTCAGTCATCTTGCATTATACAAATGCATGAATTATTATATTGCATGGAGGTCCATTTATTATGTGTATATTGCTGCCCAGAAGCTATTTCTAATAGTGGCTTTTCAGGAGTGCTTTGGTTCTGATGAATGTTAGCTAATCCTAAGTGTCAACTGCAGCTTTAGGCACCATTTATCATGTGTTTAAAGGGCATGCTCATGAGGATATTAACAAGAATGTTGCTACTGTTTAAAACAGGAGTCTTTAAGTATATTACAGCAATGCTTTAGTTTGGTATAAAAATAAAAAAGGGGAGGTTGGGAGTATGCCATATAGTTCAATCAACTTAACAGTGAGTGTGTTATCATGTACTCTTAATATAAAATAATATGTAGAGTCTGGCTAAAACCAAAAGAAAATGGTTGAAGGAGAGGAAAAGGGGCATTAGTAAGGTTATTTCTTTCAAAGTGTAGGTTTGGTCTTTTCAGATTAGCTGTTTTATAATGTTCAATAGAATCTCCTTCCACAGTTTATTCATCCATCATCTCTGAGCACCCGAAAAGTTTAGAATATTAGAAAATGATTAGGTGAGTTCCAGTCCACTCAAACTGCAAAATAATACATTCTTTGGGTTTAATGGAATGAAAAGTATAGATGTAACAGTTTCTGGTAACTTTTGTTGGTTCCGTTTCCATGAATATAATTTTTTTAGAGAAATGTTCAATGAGGACATTAGATTGTAAGACAGCTTATGATAAAGTTACGACATATATAAAATATACTATAAACATCTGCATCTGTGCCACACACTAAGAAGCAATTTATCATCTTCTTGATTCATGTACATCGCTGATATCCAGCTTCCTTCAGGAAAGCATTCCTCATCCCATAGTACACCTCCCAGCTGGCTTAAAAAAAAAAATAAACTGGAGGACATGGCATTGGGCAGCCAGGAGGAAGAAAAGACTTTGGGGTGGAAAAGAACCAGGAGCTTAGTAGCAGGTGTGTACTGGAAACAAACCAGGTGCAACGCCCAAGGGAGTGGAAGGACAGTGATACTGTCTGCTGGCTGTCGATGATCTAACACGGTTAACTATAATCTGTTATTTCTTGTCATTTAACAGTGTAGGACATCATGGCAAAACAAGACCCTTATTTACAGCCTTATATTGAATCTTTATAGAAAGATCTGTACAGAAAAACTATTTAAATTGTGGGAATATTTTTATGGTGGGAATATTTTATATTCCATTCATGTATCATTCATGGATTATAGGATTTACCAAAGTGCAGTTCTCTGATGCAATACTGTTAAAGCAGTCTTTAACAGCAGATCTAGTTTGGGTTTTTTAAAAAGTGTTGAGGATAAATCCCTTCCAGCACCAAGTGTGGCCTTCACTGTCCTTCATATTTCTCTGTTCAGCACTCAGTAATCAACACACTACCAAGACAGAGTTTGAGCTTAATCACCTTTCACTCTCTTATTCATGCAGAATATTGTGTGTGACACATGAATATGTAAATTTTGTTTGTTTATAGATGGTATGCAGAAGTTATTCTGATAAGGAAGGCTCATGAGATTGAGTGACATCTCTCATCATAACAAGAACACCTCCTGGATTTTGTTCAGCAGGAAGCCTGCTGAGAGTTTTCCTCTTCATATAGGAAACCGGATTTGGTTTCATGCTTTCTTTCTTTTTAAATTAATTAATTAATTTCCTTACTTCCTGAAGTTGTTTTTTAACAACTTTAAAGATCTGAGAATCACCAAAAAAAGAAACTACTGGTGCCATCCATTCTTTCATCCCCACCATATATACATACTGTATTTGACCCACATCTCTTAGAACACAGAGAATCATGTCAGGGCAGTAGGGCTAAAAATCCAGGAAAGGCAAGCAGGAAATTACAGGTGTGACACAGAGCCTGTGGAGTGTTGCTGGGCATGAGCAGATGGATCAGACGTGATTACAGCATGGAGATGGAGGAACCATCTGTCTCTCTGACTGCTCATAATGGTGAACTCAGCTAGTGAATCATTAACACAAGCAGCAGAGATGAAGCCTACTCAGCTTTTGTACCTCGGTGTCTGCAGGAAATGTGTATTCAGAACTGCTGCATTTGGACATTTACAGTAAGCTATTTTAAGTGCTCCTGTTACCATGTCAAAAATGCATATGGTGCACATGCTATTTAAGAAACAGTACATTCTATTCAATAATTAAATTTTATTTGTATAGCGCTTTTATTAGCGGACATTGTCTCAAAGCAGCTTTACAGAAACGTATAAACACAGGATACAGATTTTAAGTGTGTGAATTTATCCCTATTCTGCAAGCCGGTGGTGACGGTGGAAAGGAAAAACCTAACCCTAAGATGATACAAGGAAGAAACCTTGAGAGGAACCAGACTCAGAAGGGAACCTGTCCTCATCTGGGTAACAACAGATAGTGTGAAAGTAAAGGAAAGTTCATTATGGTTTTTATATAAAGTCTGTTTTGTTGAACTAATACACTGTTCACTAAAGGAGACTTGAGTGTAAAATTGTATGTGATAATTGCAGTCCTAAGACCATAGCAGCAACCATAGTCCCAGAAAACACGTCGAAAATGTCCAAATCATCTCAGTGCGTAACTGATTTACACAACAACAATTTGTGTTCAAGCTACTTCACTCTCACTGAACCTAAACAAAATTGACAATAGCTAAATATAAAACAGTGAAGAGTTTAATGAAAGTATTTTTTCAACCGTTGAGGATTTCTCACCCCCACCTTCATCTGCTGGTATCCAAGATGACTAGATGACATGTATTTTTGGATTTATGCTGCACATTTGAGCTGAGTTTGACCAGCAGCTGCACTAATGGTAATGGAACACACAGGGTAACTTGGAGGCATCTGAATGAATGAACAATTATCATTATTTGCGGGCGGCTGTGGCTCAGGTGGTAGAGCGGGTTGTCCACCAATCGTAGGGTTGGCGGTTCAATTCCCAGCTCGCATGACTCCACATGCCGAAGTGTCCTTGGGCAAGACACTGAACCCCAAGTGGCTGCCGATGGCAAGTTAGTACCTTGCGTGGCAGCTCTGCTACCATTGGTGTGTGAGTGTGTATGGGTGAATGAGACACCGTGTAAAGCGCTTTGGATAAAAGCGCTATATAAGTGCTCCATTTACCATTATCTGTATATACTTCTGTCTGTATTGATACACAGCATTACATCAAACCTCGGGTTAGGGTTAGAACTGTGTTCCAAGTCTTCATATTGGCATCTGATTAGTGGTTTAATCACAACAAAATGTTTTGAAAAAAAGAAGCCGCCCCAAATACTGGCACCCTGTCCAGGGTGTACCCCGCCTTGTGCCCCATGCTCCTTGGGATAGGCTCCAGGTTCCCCATGACCCTGAAAAAGAGTTAGCGGTAGAAGATGGATTGATGGATGGAATAAGCCACAAATAGTGTATAAAGACAGCATGACATTCTTGAGCAGTCTGATGTAGCATTACATTCTGACACTGACCAGCTAAAAAATACACTGATGTTTTGCTGATAAGAAGTTGCTACTATTATAGCAAGTCCCACCCCAAGGGGTGGGAATATTTTCCAGATAGTATTTACTTGGCAGAGCAAAAGACAAGTACAGCAAGCAAGGGAAAAAAATATGAACCAAACAATTATATGCTTATTAATCACTGTGCTTAAACCGATAGGATAAAATTACATAAAACACATTGTCTTGCAGAAAAAACAACTACTGTACTTACACCATTTCTAACTTTGCAGTAATTTATATCTTAATTCAATGTTAAAAATCATTATAAAATTAAAAGAATGTTGTTTAATATTACCTCTTGAACTGAAAACTAAAAAATGCATAAACCACATTTATCCCCCCGTTGTTAACCACTTATTTGGTTCAGTAATTCTAAACTGAACCACAGAAAAACTCTTCAAATTTCATCTCATCTCATACAAAATGAAAATTGTGAGGGGTGTCAAGTTTTCTCATCTGATTATGCATCTTTTTTGGCACACATATCATTTATCCAAAGCACTTTACACTGTGTCTCATGCACCCATTCACACACACACCAATGGTAGCAGAGCTGCCATGCAAGGCGCTAACTTGCCATCAGAAGCAACTTGGGTTTCAGTGTCTTGCACAAGGACACTTCGGCATGTGGAGCCATCCGGGCCGGGAATCGAACCACCAACCCTATGATTAGTGGACAACCTGCTCTACCACCTGCACCACAGCAGTCACAGCCTCCACTGTGAAAACAGTATTCATGATGATCTTATAATCATGACTACTTTGGTCCCAGAAAAAAAACAAAACTCTGTCTGTCTGTCTATCTGTCTATCTATCTATCTATCTCCTTCCACACACAGTTTCCAGAGTGGAGAACTATGGTGACCTCACTAAAAGACCTAGAGCAGGACATCTGCTACTGAGACCAATTATAAACTTCTCTCCTGAGACTGAACACTAGCCAAAAAAAACAACAACAACAAAAAAAACTGCGCTGGTGGTACAAACAGACAGGTGCACTGATTCCCAGTGGTCCCACAAAGGAAAGTGTGTGTCTGTGTGTGAGTGAGTAATTCTGCAGTATTGCTTGGTTTGAGTGAAAGCAAGTCACATTGAATTTTGGTAAGGTTTATTGTGCATGTTCTCTTATACTAGAAATTTTATTGGGTTTTACAATCATGACAGGAGTCA
Organism: Prietella phreatophila; assembly: GCA_025728095.1. NCBI lineage: Eukaryota > Metazoa > Chordata > Actinopteri > Siluriformes > Ictaluridae > Prietella > Prietella phreatophila. The sequence goes on along the minus strand of JAOUWY010000015.1, from coordinate 16,335,023 downwards.
CTGGGGTATCTCAGGCCAACTTTCAACAGACAATCTGAGAAATCACTGAGAGGCCACTGGGTTAATAGAGGAATACTGAGCTGATTAAATTTAGCTTACAACCACTATGGTGGAAATCACATATTTTTAAGGGACTGGGACAACTCTCTCATCATACACTATATGGCCAAATGTTTGTGGACACCTGACCATAACACCCATGTACTTTTTGAACATCCCTTTCTAGATTTAGTCCCTCCTTCACTGTTATAATAAATAACAAATAACTAGATGTTGGAGCATGGCTGTAGGAATTTGTGCTTATTCAACGACAAGAGCGTTAGTGAGGTCAGGCACTGAATGGGTTGGGTGAGGAGGCCTTGGGTGTAGTCGGTGTTCTAGCTCATCCAAAAGGTGTTCAGTAGGGTTGAGGTCAGGGCTCTGTTACATGTTACATCATACAAAGATATTCTATACAACCATGTGCTTCCAACGTTGTGGCAACAGTTTTGTGGAGAACCACATATGGGTGTGGTAGTCAGGTGTCCACATACTTTTGGACATATATTGCATATCAGCAGGTGTCTGTAATCTGGTAGGACCACTATAGGACAATGGTTATTTGTTTAAGAAGCTCCCAAAGATCCCTTCCATCTGATCTCCTGCACTGAGCAATTCCTCTTTATCAGGTACTGAGTTTATGCTCTCTATAGTTTTATCAATCTTTTATACATATCAAAAGCACAACCCGAGATCACAACCATACTGCAACATTTTTTTCATAAATAATTTTGATCATCTCTGCTTTGCCCCTGAATATACTGTAGTACTTATTTAGTTCTAAAGTCATAAAACAATAATGAAATTGTCACACACACTTATTAGACAATTTACATGGTCAAACTGTATGAAATAATCAGTCCATGTCACTGTATGTGAAATATGACAATTCTGTGTATAGAAAAATTCTTAATTACAGAATGTACCGTATATGACGATTGGTGTCATTAATAAACATCTGACTATTCCCATAAGTCTGCTGGACTGTGTATTACCCCTTGAGCTATAAAAAAGGCAGACTACCAAATCAATGCAGTGAATCATACATTATTAATGCTTACTTAATCCAAGGCAGTGTTAAATGAAGTGAAGTATGCATATCTTTTCTTCAGAAAGGTGCTGTGAGGTCACAAAGGCTTACCTTTGAAATTCATTAGCAAACTATCCAACCATTACTCATTACTCATAAAGGTTATAAAGGATGCACTGAGGAAGCATCCCTAGGAATCTCAATGAGATACTTTGAGTGCAACTTTTAATGTAGACCCTGAAATAAACCTTTAAAACAATTCACATTAACTGCATGGTGACATGGTTTACTGGTTAGGTGTTTTATTGCATGCTTCCTAAAGAAAGTATTGTAAGTACATGTAAGTCTATCTATTCCCAAGGATCACTGCATCTAAGACCTGTGTGCTGTTTCCTCTTTGCTTTTGTATAGATTTTGCTACTACAACCATTTGGGAAATGAATTCACTTTGCTGAAGTGTCTTAATAATTACAGTGACATCAAGGTTAATTGCCTAATCTGAATTGCCATAGAAGCATCCCGTTGAAATCCCCACACAATCTGTTTTAAAATGGGGGCCAGAAGACACCCACAACAGTGGGAGGATTTGACCTATATAAAGTCTTCAAAAAATACATACACTAATGATCCTAAATTTTATTGAAATATTGGAATATAATCTTTCAAAAATAAAAAATAAAACGTGTGTTTATGCTATGGTCATATTTAGGAAACACACCAGCAGCAGATTTTCTGGAATAACTACTGTTAGATTCATTAGAAGAGGGTGAGCTACCTTAAGCATTTATCTTCAATACAATTCAGAAAAGAAAATTCTAATTAAATGTATCATGCACACAAGAGCATGTTGGTATGCATGACAATAATTAGCTGATGTCTTTACAATTGTACAGTTTGAAAATGTGCGAGCATTACTTAGTTAGTTGAGTGTTTGTAATTATTAGCTTACTATAACAGAAGAGACTTGTGAACAGCCATGTCTTTCACATATTCATATTGGTTTGACATAGACAAGACACTTCTGAGCTGAACAGACCTGATGATGGATTACACTCTCACACTCATACTGCACATTGGTAAATAAAGCTGGACATTGATAAATAAGTGAACATTAAACCCAACCACATGACCAGAAATGGCCAAGCCACCTGCTCACAAAGCTTGCAAAAAATCAGAAGTGAGATTTCACTAATCACACATCTACACAATATGTCCAAAGTATGTGGACACATGACCATCACAACCATATAAGATAAGATAATAACTTTATTAATCCCCAGATGGAGAAATTAGGGTGTCACAGCAGCAGAAAAAAAAGAAAAAGAAAAAGAAAAGAAAGAAGAGATAAAAAAGACAGTAAGGAGAACAATACAGGGATATATAAAGAGTATATGTTTGTGTTTGTTGAACATCCTATTCTAGAGTTAGTCCCTCCTTTTCTGTTATAAAAGCCTCCAGTCTTCAGGGAAAACTTTCCATGTTAGTATGTTAGCTGATGTTCATGTCAAATTATTTTGAGAAATGTTTTTCTGTCATGTACAGTATATACAGTAAATATATACAGTACTTTTTTTTAATATAACTGTTTCTGTGATATACAGACATACACTTTAAATAGAACACTATTAGTGCAATTCTGTGTGTCAGCAGTTCCATGCCTTTAAGATTACAAGGCAATAAATAAAATTTCAGAGTAACAGTAATGAAAGTCTCTTCCTAAGTATGTGTCAACATAATGCTTTTTTCCCCCCAGTTTAACGTTCAGACATTTAATTATTAAGCTTTATCACACTGGCACTAAACTGTGGGTTATGGAGGCTGCTCATCATCTACATCTTTTCTGATATCTCATTAATTTTACTGAGGCACATGACAAAGAGGGTGTCAACCCTATCAATGCTTAAATGAGACTTATTGAAGGATAACTCTTCTCCACGATTCGAGGCACAGTGCCACTGATGGGTTTATTCCTCTAATATTGACATTAATTTCATATTTAACAGTCACTCATAATGCTACTGAGATGAAAGTGATTAAATGTGTGTAACACCCAGATACCTCTTTGTGCATGTGAATACAGTGACTTGAATAAGTATTCCCCCCATTAACATTTTGTAATGTTACAACATGGAACTGAAATGGACTTAATAGGAATTAAATGTCATGGATTTACACAAAAGGGCCTATAACATTGAAGTGGGAAGAAAGTCTATACTATAAAATAAAATTATTTGCAAATAAACAAATGTAAAATTTGTCAATGCATTAGTAATGACCCCAGTTGGCATGAAATCGCTAAATAAATTCTGGTACAACCAGTTGCCATCCGATGTAATTAGTTGAATGTAGTTCTTGAGTGCAATTAAAGTGTCACATGATCTCAATAAAAATATACCTGTTCCTGGAAGGCCCCAGAGTATGTAATAGAACATATCTAAACAAACAGCATTGTGATGACCATGAAGCTACCACATCCAGGAAAAGTTCTGATAAAGTATCAAATAAATCCATAATTAAGATCTGTAAAGAATGTCCACAATATGTGCCTTAAGTGAACGGGTAAAGAGGGCATTAGTCCTGGAAGCTAGCAAGAGGCTAAAAGTAACTCTGAAGTAGCTGGAGAGATCCACAGGTCAGATGGGAGAAGCTGTTCTTAGGACAACCATAGCCTGTGAACTCCACAAAGCTAGGCTCTGTGGAAGAGTGACAATAAGAAAGCCAGTATTTAAAATAGCCATATCCACAAGTACAAAATTGAATAATTTAGCCTTGGCAAAAAAAAAAAAGAAAACAAAATCCTTTGATGAGAGAACCTGGTCACTCAGAACATTCATGTACTCAGCTGAGTTCATTTTATTGCCACATAATGTTGCAGAGCCTAGACCTGACAAATTAAAGCAACCCCAGGTCATAACACTGCCTCTAGAGGCTTTCACAGTACACACTATGCATGATGGGCACATCATTTGCTTCCCTTCTTACCCTGATGCACCCATCATGCATAGTGATTGCTTTGGAATATGGTAAAACTGGACTTATCAGACCACATGACCCTTTTCCACTGCTCTACAGTCCAATCTTTATGCTCTCTAACAAACTAAAGTTGTTTTTATCTGATTATTAGGCTACACAGCTGTTTAGTCCCAATCCTGTAAGTTCTCCTTGCATTGTGTGTGTGGAAATGCTCTTACTTTCACTATTAAACATAGCACTGTCAATTTTTTACTATGTGACTTCACCAAGCATTTTAAAGATCTCCGATTACAAATATTACAAACATTCAAGATTTTGATCATTAATTTTTCTGACCACCCTGTGGAAAACAAACACAGTGAATCAAAAGAAATGGCTCAGATGAGGAAGAACTACTTCCTTGTGCACTGTGATTTCCTCTAATTTAGTTGCAAAGGCGTTATGGGTTCAGTGCTGGTACTGCAAATTATCCAGGATATTAGGGTTCCACGGTATACCGATACTACCTTAGTATCGTGATACTAAAGCCTCAAAATACCGCCGATGCCACTGTATTTTTAAAACAGAAGTATAGTCAATACGGTAGTATCATAAGTAATGTTGTATGTGCGGCAGTTAATACCTAAATTCTTTACCTTAATCTTTAAAGTTATCCTGCTTGCTACCAAGCGAGTTAATGTTACGCTAAATGCTGTGTGTAAATAATAAAATTAGCCGTGTTTGCTAGTAAGCAAACTAATGTTATGCATCTAAATATTAAATATTAAATCAGGGTTTGTACAAAGAGCTCAAAGTGTTTGAAGTTGGCTTTTTGAAATTGAAGTACTGTAAAACCTTGAAAATATCCATTTTCAATCTAGTTGTGCTTAAAAAAGTGCTTGAATTACAAAAAGTCAATAAATAACTAAACCTTAAAATGTTTATTTTCTGTTTTCATGTATATCTAGCTATGTATTTCTGTAAATTTGGTTAATTTTGTAGATTTGAATTATGAATTAACACAATATTGCATGGTATCGTTGTACTACTTAGTACAGTATTGTAAAATATTTTTATGGTATCGCAACAACCCTACAGGACATACAGTATGTCATAACTGTTATTCTATTTGAGAGACAAACCATTCACACAGTCACTATTTTAAAATGTTCCGATGAAAATTATTCGTTCAAATTGCATCTCAGATTAAGAAGAATACTTGAAATACATACTATGTCCACTTAAAAAAAACAAAAAACAGACCAATAAGAATTTATTGCAAAGATGAGCACAAGCATGAATAGCGTTGCTTCATATTCTGTTATATTTCAGATTCTCCGATGTGTTTTAATTTGGAGAAAGGTCATATTACTTAGCAAATAAACGGTTTGCTTCACCAGCCTTCATTGTTTTAAAGTTTTAAACACTGAGTTATATGCAATGCTGCTTTTTTCCCTTATTGCTTCCTTACTGCTGTATTATTCCACAGCTATATCATTGCCCAGAGTGAGTTACAGCTGACCCAGGTTCTGAAGCAAATTGGAACAGTTCTCTCCTTTTGTGCACAGGTTATTTTCTTCTAATTGACTAACTAATAATATAAGATTATCTAAATTTCATGGAATTTAATGTAGAAATTATAGATTTTTGTATTATTTTGGTTGGTCTAGATAGTTTGATTTTGGTGAAAAGTAACAATTATTAAAATCAACCCTAAGTCTCCCCACAAACATATCACATCCTCCAAAACTGAAGACAGCTGCTTCTCATTCAAAAGTTTGGAAAGTAGACTGAATAGGACAGTGCATCAGGCTTTATGCCTTTTCCTCCTGTACCACTGGTTGTTCTCTGCCATAGTCCTGCTTGAGTTCCACTACTTTCACTATTTGTGGGAAAACCCACAAGATTCCTCCCTAAGCAGACCTGCAATTCCAAATAGACAGCAAAATTTGGCACCCTCAGTCAGGACAATAAGGAACTGCTATGGTGGAACATGACGACATGATGGGTGACAGAAATGGATCCTTTGGGGCCTGTGATTTTAGTAGCAGCGTTAATAAATTACATGTCCAATATATTGAATGGTCGTATGCAGGAGCATTGTAGTTTCTAATAGAAATATGAAATAACCAGTTAGTGACAAAAGTGTTTTTTCATTTTTATTTGATCTGTGTTAGATAAGTGGAGGTTATTTAAAAAAGAAGGAAAATCCTATAAATATTTTTAATGTTTATGTACAACACAGTAGTTGTAACTCTGGCCATGGCCATGACGTTCTAAGAAAAATAAAGAAATTAAATGATAAATAATAAACAAAATAAAATATCCTAATCATAATATCAAAAAATATTCATAGTTATAAAACACTATAAATGTACCATTCTGGAGTCATCATTCTCACTGCAAATTTATTTTATAAATGAAATAAATGTATATAACTTAAAGGAGGATCATCAGGAGCAGTTTGTGAAAGTACTACATTAATATAGTAAGAGTGCGGTTAGGTAAACTTATCCATGCCGTATATTCACTATAACCGTATAACTGCGAGTGCAAAATTGCATTTATACAACAGTTCTCTAAGCATAAGAAGCCACACTCACTTTATAGCACATCAGCTAGCTGGCTAGCTAGCTCATGATTCCTGTTAAAGGTGCTTCAGGTAAAATACAGTGCTGTGAAAAAAGTATTTGCCTTTATCCTGATTTCTTCTGTTTTTGTCTCATACTAAATTGTTTCAGAAATTAAAACAAAATCTAAGATAAAACAAAAGCAACCTGAATAAACACAAAATACAGTTTTTAAATGATAATGTTATTTATTAAAGCAAAAATAATATCCAATACCAACTGGGCCTGTGTGAAAATGTATTTGCCCCCATAGTTACTAAGTCCCCAAATCTATGAAACTGCACTAATAAGTTCAACTGGACTGGATACAACCAGACCTGATTACTGCAAACCCTATTCAAAAAAGATTTTTTCTTTCTTTATTTATTTTCTATTCAGAAAAGAAAGAGAAAACAAGAAGAGAAAAAGATTAAGCGTGACTGTGATAAGTGGTGGAGAAAAAACAACAACAAAATAATCAAGTATGATACCTGTTGTCTAAAGCATAAGGTACTGTGAAGCTCTTGCCTGAAATCATTTTGCCAGGTAAACAACTAGCTAGGAGTTGGAGCAAATTTTTGAAAAATAATTTTGTTTTCTGGGTAGAATTAGCCGTTTTGCTCAAATTGTCTTTATGGCGTTGTCTTTTTAACGTATATGTTTTATAAACTGTATAAAAACCACTTTAACAAAGGGGTTACATTGTAGCCAAAATGATGTAATAATGGATGATGTAATTGCCAAGCCTCATTCAGTACTACATCTAGATTAGAAAATACAGTGCTAACACATTCAGACACATTCAGTTGCTGTATAGCTTGCTGATTGTACTGATTCTTTACACTGCAAATTCTTACCTGAGGCCTCCAGTCCATAGAATCACCTCTGGCCATGAGGATCTCTAGGATGAGAAAGAAGGAGCCATCTCTCTAGATACATTCAAAACTTTCCAACCTGTCTTCCAAGGCTGTTCCAGTCTTGTTTTCAGGAATTCTGGCCACTGTGGGGATAGCAGGAGGGGGCTGTGTTGCCATTGGCAAATACTCTAATATAGAGGTGAAGAGTAATGATAAACATCAATGAGCTAGATGCAACTGAATGAGATGCTGGTCCCACACTCTGACAAACACAGCAGGCTGAAATGAAAAGCAGCAAAGAGGTAATAAATTCCATATTTATGCAACAATTTCATGAATTTTAATGTTGGCAAAGTATTCATGTAAGCTAGGAGGTGCACTCAGGTGTTATCATTCCAAGTACACTTGCCTGGGCTTGATTGGGTCATCCTGTGCATGAATGTGAATTGCTGTAGGTAGATCATTTAATGGTTATTCATTGGGGAAGCTGCTATCAGTGTCTGCTGTGTGTTGGCAAGCAGGGCAGTAACAGGCAGGCTGCGCAGAAATCGTGCAACTAGTGAAGCAGCCCCTGGTGTATATACCCTAAAGACATAAATTGTGTTATTGAAGCACATCCTCCAGTAACCTGGAACCAGATTGGAAAGTGGGTTGTGTATATAATTTGTGTGCCAAATAGCCAGGCTTCTTTGAGAACCTGAACCCCATTTGCAGTTGAAGTTGTCCAGTAATGTTCCCTGAAGGAGGACCTGGAAGGATCTGTGTCTATGGCTCAAAGCTTTAAAAGTGATTGACTATGGAGCTGAAAGAATGCTTCAGGGTCTGACCCCATAACAGCAGAAGCAACTACAGGCTCTAGTAAGTAAATGACATATGTTCTTTGATGCACATGAAGACGATTCTGAAGTATAACATCAGATTATCAAACATATGATTCATGAATGATGCAGCATTAAAAAATACTAGAAATGGAATGTTGGAGAGATGAAAGTATCCAAACATTGTTTAATATTAAAAGAAAAACAGCATGTTTAAGCATCAGCCCACAACATCCCAACTGCTAGCAAGGATGCTTTGAACATTGTCACACTGACAGATGGTCATGATATTAGATATGGTGAGCTAAACTGAAATTACTCCAATCAATTTATTTCAATAGCACATTTAAAAACAAGAGAGTTGACAAAAGTGCTTCACAACCAAAAAAAGAAATAAATCAAAGAACAGAAAAATGACAAACACCCATCCACATACACACATCAACTGCAATACAAACTCCAACAGACACTGCATATACAAAGTGCGATCAATATCAGAACACACATTTTAAGTACTCAGGGTTCCCCCAATTCAAATGGCAATTTATAAAAATGCATTTTCAGCTGAGACTTAAAAATCTCTACTGATTGGGTCAAGCAAATATAAAAGGGGTGATCATGCCATAATTTAGGAGCAAGTACAGAGAAGGCCCAAGCACCCTTTGACTTTAGCTTAGACCGAGGTACAGCCAACAACACTTGATTTCTAGACCTCAAAGGCCTAGACAAACTATAAAGGCTTAGGAGATCTATGATATAATGTGGAGCCAAGTTATGTACTGCCTTAAAAACAAGTAATAAAATCTTAAAATCAATCCTGAATTGAACCGGCAGCCAGTGAAGAGATGATAAGACAAGAGTTATATGCTCCCTCCTTTTTTTTTGTGTCAGTCAATAGCCTGGCTGCAAACTTTTTGCACAAGCTGTAGGTGGGACAGTTTCCACTGACAGTCCAGCATAAAAAGAGTCACCCTAATCCAATCTAGATGTAATAAAAGATTGAATAATTATATCTAGATTTTTAATTCTAAGAAATGATTTTAGCTTAGAAATCATACTAAACTGATGGAAGCTCCCTTTAACAAAATAATTAATCTTTTTATCAAAGCTAAGGGTTGAGTCAATTATGACACCAAGATTTCTTTCACAGTTATTGCTAAAGGAGTATACTGGCCATCTTCTCTGCGTGTTTTGGTGGACCAAATATAATAATCTAAGACTTCTTTCATTTCTTTGAAGAAAATTGTCAGTCAATTTGTCACCTGGACTACACATAGTAAACTGTCACGCTGATCTCGCCGTGTCGTAAGACCAATGTTCATGGAAAATGTTCCATCACATAAATAAGAATAAAAGTATTTTAGTACGGTCCCTTGAATGCCGACTTCATACTCCAAACGATCCAAGAGAATTGAGTGATCAACAGTGCTAAATGAGGCGCTAAGATCTAACATGATTAAAATTACAGACAGCTCAGAGTCAACAGCTACTAACAGCTCTTTTACAACTTTTAAAAAGGTGGTCCCTGTTCTGTGACCGGCTCTAAATCCTGACTGAAATATGTCAAGAATATCATTTGCTAGTAAGAAAGAGGTCATTTGAGATAAAACAACTTTTTCTAGAACCTTTGCTAAAGAGGGTCATTTTGAAATTGGACAATAATTGTTCATCACTGTAGGATCAAGACCTATTTTATTTTTAAGAAAGGGATGGACCAATGCTTGTTTAAGACAGGGTAGAACGATACCATTAATTAAGGAGCTGTTTACAATAGACTGTACACTAGGGCCTATAATGACAAACAGGTCTTTCAAAAGTCTAGTAGGAATAGGATCTAAGGGAGTAGATGTCAGTTTCATATAGTTGACTATGTCTGTTAAAGTTGGAAGAGAGACAGGTTCAAAATGGTCGAGCAAACAAGAACTTGAAACAGAGATTGTCAAATCAATATTTAATATGTGATCTGATCATATCGAACATATTTCCAAAAAAAGTTTGAAAAATTTTCTCAGGCATTAAAGGTTAAATCTACCGAATGTGAAGTAGCTGGGTTTAGCACCTTGTTTATGGTACTAAACAAAA
>JAOUWY010000015.1:16284682-16296630 GCA_025728095.1 Prietella phreatophila | reverse complement strand
CTTTCTACACCAGATGTAGTGCTGTGTGGTTTTTCCAAATAGTTCAATCTTAGTTTCATCAGTCCACAAAACAATTTTGCCCATACTGCTGTGGAGTGTCAGTGTGCTCTTTTGCAAACTTCAGCTATGCAGCAATGCTCTTTTTAGGAAGCAGTGGCTTCCTCAGTGGTGTCCTGCCGTAGATACCCTGCTTGTTCAATGTTTAGAGTATTGTAGACTCATGAACAGAGATGTTAGCCAGTTCCAATAATGCCTTCAAATCTTTGGTTGTCATTCGGGGTTGTTTCTTTACCTCATTGATGAGGCTTTGATGTGCTCTTGGTGTCATTTTGACTAGGCGCCCAATTCTTGGTAGAGTAGCAACAGTCCCAAAATGTCTCCATTTGTAGAATGTTTGCCTAACTGTAGACTGGTGAATTTCTAAAGTCTCTGAAATCACTTTGTGACCGTTACCAGCTTTATGAAAATCAACTATTCTTGATCGTAGATCTTCTGAAAGCTCTTAATGGCAAGGCATGGCTCACATAAGCATGTGCTTCTTGTGCAGAGCAAACTCTAAACGTTTGAGGGGTTTTCATCAGTCAAAGTAGCTGTAGTTGACACCTCCAAACTAATTTTCTTACCGAGACTTTTTTGAGGTCATTAACTCAAGGATTCACATACTTTTTCCTCAAGCACTATGAGGTTTTTTTGGTTGTTCTTAATAAAGACATGAAAGATCACAATTTTGTGTGTTATTCTTTTAGACACATTATATGTCAATACCCCTGACTTAGATGATCACATTTATGACAAATTTATTCAGAAAACCATGAAATTCCAAAGGGTTCACATACCTTTTCTTGCCACTGTACGTCAAAAAAAGAATAGATAACGCAGATGACATAAAGCATGAGTGAATCTTACCTCCTTGATGCTGACAGGCTGGGTGAAGATTCTGGCCTGGTCTTTCTCCTGTAGCTGGTTCAACACAGCTCGCAGCATGATGGCAAATGGAGTGAGCTGCATCTCCAGCACTGACTGCTGAAGCTTCATCTGAGAACAAACAGACCAATAAACAAACAAAATGAATTACATCAAAACCATTACTTAATGCTGCTACATATGCTACAGCCTTGGTCAAGTATTGAAGTTTATTCCCACCCCAAAGTGTAGTGCTAATGTTGTAGCTCTGATCTGACCTGCTCTCTCTTGAACTTTTCTCTTTTCCGAATGAGCTCCAGTAGCAAACGTGTCCTTTCGAGGTCGTGGCGTAAACGATGCAAATCCTTCAGCTGCTCCTTTAGTGCCTGGCAGTCCACCTCATGGCGTTCCTGTATACACCAAAATTCAGACACAACTTATCCGTACAAATCCATCTGGGATGTTTGTGGATGAACAACACGCCTTCACCCAGCCCAAATAATGACAATTTACCCAACAGGTCATATTTTTAAATAATTAGGATGCATGTAACTGGTTAAAAAGTTAAAAACTTAACATAAAAACTACAATTCATGATTGAATAAAATGTTATTATATGTGCAATATATGTTATATGAATCTACTATGTTATAGTGCTTACCAATCGTGATACTTTTTGAGTGTGACTGGAAGTTTGCAGGCGTCGGATAAGGGGCACGCCGTTTCTTGATTGCCTCTTCAGCATCCAGTAACTGAGAACACGTTCCACAAACTGTCTTTTCTTCTGAACAGAGACTTGGTTGAGGATAGTGTTGAAGCTGGAAGACAACCGTTTTAAAGGCATGATATAAAAATCAAGGAGGAAATTCTAGAGAACCATAAGGGTAGCCTACCACAGGCAAAGTAGTGAAACACACCAACCAAATGCAGCAAACTATAATATTGTAAACCGACAAAATCTGCATCTTTCATAACATAGCGCATGTACTGATATGTGCGTGTCAAAGAAAGTCTTTGGATGGATTTTCATTAAATCAAAAAAGAGAGCTACCTTTTAGGTGTAATACCAGGTACTGAAACAGATGGAACCACTGGAACTGACTGTGAGTCTACTTTCTTATTTTTCTTCTTCTGGCATCCCTTCACTTTTGCCCTCCGACTTTTTTGTTTGCCCTTTTGACAAAGACTGTTTTTGGGTTGAGTTTCATCATAAATGGAAAGTGGTCTCCTGGTACATCCACTAGGAGTATGAGAACAACAATAGGCTGTCTTCTTCACTGAAAATGTGCTGGATCCTGTATCAGTCACCTCTTTGATTGGCTCCATCTTCATGTACAGGCCTGCTTTCTGAGCACAGCTCACATGAAAGGCGGTGTAACAGTTGGCCTTGCTGCACTGAATGCAGGCTCCAACCCCTCTCTCTTTACAGAGGTAGCAGGTCAGTTTCCATCGAGCTGGTGGAATATTAACGACACCATCGATAGGCTCGATGAAAAGAGTGTTAGTAAAACCCACCTCAGGAACCCAAATAGCACAGACTACATGACCCCATCGATCATCATCTGTCCTCTTAAGTGCTCCACCTTTATTGGGACAAAAAATACACTCTGCGGGTTTAGAGGGAGACTGCGAACAGTGCCGGCACAACCACTGGCCCTCTGGAATGTGGGGCACCCCATAACACTCCTGATGCACTGCTAGGTTGCACATGTCACAAAACAAAATAGCATTACTGTTCTGGCACTCGCCGTCCATGCAGATGCAGCAGACTGCATCCTCATCAATAAGAGAATGTGGATCTCCCTGACCCTGGTTCTCAACAAACGACTCTTTCTCAAAGCGGTCCATTAGGAACTCAAAAACATTCTGGGAAACCTGACCGAGACCCTCGCTCTTCCTTTTCTCATTGAGCAGCTCCAACCATGCATAATCTTCTTCATCCATATCATACTCCACCTCCTCATCTAGCTCGTCTGGGGTCTTCTCTACATGAGAGTAATAAGCAGAGGGTCTTCGCGGGACAGCAGGAAGATTATATTCAATCAGTCGAATTTTCGGCTCCGGTAGCCTTCCCTGAGCTGGAGAAACCTGCCCCGTGCTCAGAGCGGCACTCTTCTTCTGCTGACTATTTTTGAGCCGCACAGAGCGCACCAAAACCTGTTGGGGTTCCTCTGTGTTTTCTTTGTTACTGTTGCATTCATTGATCTCCTGAGCTGAAGGATCGTCACTGCTGATTACATCCAGTTTGTCGTAGATGCTGAGTCGGTGAACACGTCCATCTATTTCCAACTCAACCATCCGCTGGGCCTCAGCGTAGGTTAGAGTCTCGCGGTTTCTTGAGGGTTTGATGGGCGATGAGGGCCTTTGTTGTGTAGCCCCGCGATGAGGTCTCCCTTTCTTCTTCATTTTTAGCACCTAGAGAAGAGACATTAACTTAGAACCAAAGTACAACACATGTATAACAGGAATTTAAAGCAATATGTCAGCTGCCGAAACTACCTCTTCCTGTTTTAAGCTTCGACTGTGAAGGGAGTTACGAGTCAAAGTTATGTCTTCCGCGTTTCTCAGACCATCTCAGATAATCAGACAATACCCACAGCAGCCCCCGCTTATAACTGCGACCTGTTAGCCGTAGCTAAGCAACAGACGTTCGGATGTGTCCTGTGTGTCGTAGAACAATACAACGCAACGTTGTGCTCGCTGTATAGCAAACAAGTTCCGAACTTATAAACCACGTGGACAATTTTAGAGCTAAAGTCTGCGCGATGATATTCGAGGTGCTTCCGGGGCAAGCGGGTAAAATGAAAAGCCCCAGCCGAACGCGATAGCTAGCTAGCTTGGTTGTTTGTTTGCTAACGCGCTATATTACTAGAACGGTAGCTCGCTATTACTGAATGAAGCTACAACGGTCGAGAGTGGGTCAACGATAGCACCTAAAAACATGATCTGGGAGGTATACCACCACCACCACATATCTATCTAAATATAATCTTAGCTAACTAACCTAGCTTGCTAGCCGGCTAGACCAAAACACAGAATCTCAAAACCAACGTTTCGGTCCTGGCTAACGTTAGCGAACTGTTCCGCGCTTTGGGACCTCGAAAAGATGGCGTCAGACAAAACAAACCCGGCCCAGCGAGGAACATGCAGACTATCGCTGTACACTTACACGTAGGTTTAATCAATGCTAACACGGCGGACACGGACTGAATTGTTCTCACCTCCTGTTTCGAAATATCCGCAAGTACGCCTTCAAAACAGCACGAAGGCGAGCTGGCGGTGTGCGGGGCCTGCAGGATAGCAGCGGCTAATTCCACACGCAGTCTCAAGCTAACTAGTTTAGCATCCGACTGGTTCCGCTCGAGCGTCTGTTTAATTGTATCCGAGGGATACCGTGCAGCGTCTGCGGCAACCGTGTGGATTCAGCGACAGGCGCTCTCAGTCGCATCAAACCGTTCTTTAAAATAAACATTCGTCTATGTTAGTGCAGTCGGTTTGTTCAATAGTAGGATGCAGCTAGGTGCTAACAGGCTAGCTCGCCTCTCTAGTCTCTTGCCCCCAACAATGCGGCGGTGCGAATCTCTGCCCATGTGTGACGTAAGACGTCCCTACGTCCAGCTGTAAAACACGGAAGTGGCCGTAACCCCAATGATCCCTACCCCTCTCACTGCTGCTCCTGAACTGCTCTAGACTGGTGAAGTCATATCTAATAGTTGAGGTTGAACAGAATGCACAAGCCGAATTATTTCTGGTGTGTGTTTCACTGGATTCCACCAAGTAATGATCCATTTCCCTATGGGCAAGTTGACAAACTGGTCCATGTTTCCAAAAAGCATCACATTTGAACTTTAAAGTGTTTTTCAGAAACGAGGTCCTAACCCTAATCAGCTGGATCAGATATGCTGTGTGTAAATTTAACCCCCATCTGTGCCTCGAGAACACCTTTGCAGGGCAGCATCAATGCAGTTATGGGATTTGATCACAGTAGGGTATTTATCACTTTCTCTACCACTGACATAATGCCATACATGGAAGGGAACATTTTTTTGTGAGATTAGGAGTTAATTTATCTTCAACAGGCACAATTTGTGTACAAACTACAAGAAAATCCTTTAAAAAAAAAAGCTAAATAAAAAGGATATAGTTTGCATCTCAAATTGGAATCATTGCAGTGGTACATGCATCTTGCTGGATGTTACATGGATATGCTTGACAAAATAGTATTAAACAAGTTTCAGATGAACAAATTTATTGTTATAAAAAAATAAACTCTGCATTGTGAAACAATGCAGAAAAGGAGAAATCCACAGACGTATGAACTAGAATGTTAATTTCATCTAGCATGGAAAACATAACAGCTTCTAGAGTCAAGGTACATTAGAATGCAATTACTTAAACACTTCCCACTTAAATGTGTATCAGTATAAGACAGGTATAGTTTATTTGTGGGTAATTCAATTTAACTACAGGATAAGGCATGGGTATCAAATCGAGCATTATTCATAAAATGAATAAATAAATAAATAGCCACAGAATGTGGAATGTTTGCTTCATATGAATAAATAACACATGGGAGTGAATATAAATAAATACAAATACTTGTATTCAAAAATAAAATCTATTCATATTGCATTGATTGTGCAATTCACTAAAAGTATCTATCCAAAAGCCAATATGTGGCAAGAGCTGAGATGTAGTAGAAGGGGTGTATAATGTGGGCTGTAATGAACTAGAGAGCATAGTCCACCACAAGGGGGCGAGGGACCAAAAAAATAAAAGTTTTATTGTCCCACCAAGCAGCTTTCTATGGATGAAAAAGGCACTAGTATGTAACAGTTCAAACTAAATTACAATAATAGGCTCTATAAGAGCAAAGAGTATGGCCATAGGGTTGCTAGCATTACCGCATTTGCACTTCCCATGAGTGTTAAAAAAAACTCCTCATTTGAAACAAAAAAAAATTTTTTAAGTCCAAATTATTTTGGATGATCAATGATCAGTTAATATATCCGTTGCTGTCAGAGGCTTTCTTTGCTTGAACTTGTGCTGGATGACGAGTCTGTGCAGATAGCATGAAGCGTGATGTCCCTGGTCAGAGGTTTCGAGTCTTTCGATGTATGCATCCACTCATGCTCAAATATTTGTTCCAATGTAGGTCTGTCCGATGGTCTCAAGCTAAGACACCACTTGACGAGTTGCTGACACTCTGCAGAGGACCAAGGAGGAAACAGTAAACGTTATTATATCTTTAAAATAAACCAAGAAATGTGATTTTGCTATATGCTATGGCAGGTAAAATAATGTGCATACCAGGGGAGATTGCCCTTCTGAAGAAGAGATGACCTTTCAAAATCTCCTCGTCATGCTCAAATGGTATGTCTCCACAAACCAGATCATACAGCAGCACACCAAGTGACCACACCGTTGCAGAGCGGCCATGGTACCTGTGGTAGCGAATCCATTCTGGTGGGCTGTAGACTCTTGTACCTGCAATTTAAAAATAAATAAATAAATAATAATAAAAAAAAAGGTTAAAAACTTTACAGATTGCTATCAACTGTTTACTGAAGAATTTACTGAAAAAATCTTTTAGCTAGTGTCATAGCCCCAACACTGTCACATGACTTGTATGTATGTCTGTAAATATTATCGCCTTCTTTATAGTTCAGTCTTAAAACGTTAATTTAACACAACCTCTCATTTTGTGTGAGAGAATGTTTTATATTTGCCTTGGGGTTCATTATCTTTGTGAAGCATCGTTTATAGTAATAATAATAATAATAATAAGTATCATAATCTCTAAACGTTTGGATTACAAAGCAACATCGCAAGAAAAGCTGAGTAAGTTGACAAGAAGGGGCGTGGTCAGCATCCCCCCTCCCCCAGGAGAAATCCGTCTCCAGCATAGAGTAGCAGCGAATAATAATAAAAACTAAGTAACTAAGACAGTTAACGCTTTCAAACACGCCAAAGTACATACAGTGGTGTGTTAAAATACGCTCAGGTTAGTCATCTCCCATAAGAAAGCCTCTTGTCTGGAGGTTTCTGTACCGACCCCCAACACGGTCATGGTTACCAAACAAAAACAACAGTCACGTGAAGGCTCTACTCAGATTTCACAACAGTGATACGCATATAGAGAATCAAGGGCACTCTCAAGTGTTGTCAGCGCTCATGATCATTATCAGCATTTGATGCCATTCTAATAAATTATAATAAAACAGGCCTGATTTTGGTCAACAAATCTGTGTTTGGCTATAATAAACATAACATACGTCAGTATGAACCGATCAGTTCAGTTTTTAACACGTCCGTTTAAAGCATGCTTAACAAAGGGGGTCAAAGTCAAGGACTTACCATCGAACTCAATGTACACGGTATCCTTGAGAATGGCCCCTGAGCCAAAGTCGATGAGTTTAAGCTCTCCTGTGCGTAAATCGACCAGCAGGTTTTCGTCTTTAATGTCCCGGTGTATGACACCGCAGCTGTAACAGTGTCGCACAGCCTCCAGGACCTGGCGGAAATATCCCCGGGCCGTGTCCTCATCCAGTGCGCCCTTTTCGGTGATGTAGTCAAATAAATCCTTAACCATCTCCGGCCGCTCCATGATGATCAAAAACCCGTCAGGCCTCTCGTACCAATCGATCAGTTTAATGACACCCTGAAATGTGTTTCCCACTTTCTTCATCATGACAATCTCCAGCGGGACCAGTGAGCCGTTCTGATTAGGAGATGCGACATTCCAGAGATGGCATAAATACATACATATTCTAGATAATCTAAATGTAGCTACAGTAATAGTCTAATACTTACAATTGTGCCCCATTCGGAAATTCTTTCCCTGGCCACGTGTTTAACAGCGACCTGAATAAGAAACACACACAGAACCCTCAGATGAAACTAAGACATCAACCCACACACACACACACACACACACACACACACACACACGCCACGTTGTTTCCGCGCTGACCGAGGCCATGTGCTGCTGCCAGCAAAACAAAGCAAAACCGCTCACTTACCGGCAAACCGTCTGAAACGCGACTGCCGGCGTACACAGTTCCGAATCCACCGCTTCCCAGCACCGAGCCCACATGGTACACCTTATCAAACTGCTCCGTCTCCACTTTAGCTGGAGGAAATAAACACAACTAATGTGAAATAGGAACGCTCGCGTTAGTCCCTACGAGCAACAAAATGGCTCCAAATTTGAGGTGTCTCTCTCACACACACACACGCGCGCACGTCTATGCTTACTGATGGGTTAGGCTACACTAAATTGTGAAATTCCACGTTTTAATTTAATGCACGTCTCAGAGTAACACACCGAAGGGGAAATAGGTTATAGGAAACTGTTTGCAAAAAGTACCTGACTGCAGCTGAATTTTCACTGGCAAGTGGTCAATGTTAGTCGTGCCGCAAATGTGAGAAAAAGATCCAAATTTGGACAGCAGCATCTTTGAAGATATCTGGAAATGAACGAATCTCCAAAATCCACGAAGTTAAATAGAATATTTTAAGTATAGCCTAAATAAAATCTCATGTACCATATAATTCTAATGTTCTTTCCCAGCCATAGTAACAGAGCCGACTAAATCCTGTGTCTGAACACTGCGCTCCACTGCAAAAGTCCGCACAAGCACAAGCGCGCGCGCGCGTGTGTGTGTGTGTGTGTATGCAAGAGTGAGGACCAACACTCATCATTTTAGAGCTTCAGAGGCGCAATGTGCAAATCCCTCCGCCATGCTGATCTCACACTAATACCGAACGAACACTCTAAAAGCCGCTGCGGTAGATATAGGCTATGAATAAAATTAAAACAAACAAATGAACGAAATTCTGATATAATGAAACGTGATTAAGCTAAAGTCATCAAAATGAAATTTAAATATTCCTATCCATGGCTGTACATATCTACACTGTGGAACTATAGAGAGAAGCGCCCAAGGATACTTAGTCTGAAAGCTTACGGAATATGAAATGGAAAACCAGTACATACTTTGATACGATCAACCTGAACAAAAAAAAAAACACCTTAATTGGCTTACAACACGCGGAAAAGTGTGCCGTTAAGCTGTATAACATCGAACTAATTAGTATTAGCATATAATAATAATAATAATAATAATAATAATAATAATAATAATAATACTAATGGGGTCATGGTGGCTTAGTGGTTAGCACGTTTGCCTCACACCTCCAGGGTTGGGGATTTGTTTCCCAGCACCACCCTGTGTGTGCGAAGAGTTTGCAAGTTCTCCCCATGCATTGGGGGTTTCCTCAAGGTACTCTAGTTTCCTCCCTCAGTCCCAAGACTGTCTATTTCTATTTCAATAAAAATAGAAAGTAGAAAATCAATAGTACATTGAGATGGCGCTGAAAGCAATTTGTTTTCATACTAATTAGGTTAGGAATAACTACGATAGCAAATTGGTTTGTAAAATTCCTGGTTTAGAATAGATTATTTACTGTACAATATGCCCTGGGTATATGGTTGATTTGGTCACAATAGAACATTTCATCGACATGCAGCGGCAGAGGGATTCAGTGATTCAGGGGCCCTATGAATAATATAGGAATGAGGCCCTATTAAATGTTTTAACAGAGATATTTAAATTTTCAACATACTTTATTTAGCGTTAATAATTAAGAATATATCTCATTAGAATTTTTAGGGGCCATTGGCTTCTGGGGGTCATACACTTGCATACCTTTGCCTAGTGCCAAGTCTGTACATGCGTACATGCTATTAATTTACCAATAATAAACTAGCAATATTGCTGCTACAGTATTTATGCCTTTTAATTCCTCCAAAGTAACAGCCTTTTCTGAGAAACGTTGGAGCAATCCAGGACAGCTTTCACCAGGCTTTGTACATTCACCAGCTTGTGGGTTAAACATGGATATAGTGCACAAAAGGGCCAGTTTGTACCTGCAGTGTCATGGATGAGTATGGATGGCATTTTGAAGATACAGTAAATTCTATAAGTACACTGCCCTCAACTAATATTGGCACCCATGGTAAATATGAGCAAAGAAGGCTGTGAAAATTTGTCTTGATTCAATTGAATTTATATGAATTTATATGTGAACATTATATTTGAAGTATACTCCTGTTGATATTTGAATTAGTTTTTTTTTTCACAAAAACCTCTGCTTTCATGGATATCAAACATTTTCAAACAAAACACAGGTTTATAAAAAATATCTTTCATAAACAGAGGTGTGCAACAGTGTTGTACACCTATATAACACCCATATGAATTCATATGAAAAAAAATGTATTTGAAGTATATTCCCATTGATATTTAAAAATCTTTAGTACATCTGGGTAACTAGGAACAGAAAATTGTTCAACCATGACTTCCTGTTTCACAGGGGTATAAATATGAGGTAACACACAGCCAAGTTCCCCCAGTCATTCATAACAATGGGTAAGACCAAGGAATATAGCTATCATGTGCAGCAAAAGGTTGTTGAGCTTCCCAAAATGGGAAGTGGCTATAAGAAAATAGCACAAGCATTGAAAATGCCCATTTCCACTTTCAGGTAATAATTAAGAAGTCCCAGTCAACTGGAAATGTTATGAACCAACCTGGAAGAGGACGTGTGTTTATATTCTCTCAATGCACAGTGAAGAGGATGCTTCGAGTGGCCAAAAAATTTCCAAGGATCACAGCTAGATAATTGCAGAAATTAACTGCCTCTTGGGGTCAGAAAGTGTCTAAAACTACAATTCGAAGTCACCCACATCACCACAAGTTCCTTGAAAGGGTTTTAAGAAAAGAAGCCTCTACTCTCATCCAAAAACAAACTCCAGTGTCTTCAGTTTGCCAGAAACTACTGGAACTTCAAACGAGATCGGGTTCTGTGGTCAGATGAAACCAAAATAGAGCTTTCGGCAATAAAGACCAGAGGTGGTTTTAGTGCACAGAGTGTAAGCCATGTGGAAAAGTACCTCATGCGCATGGTTAAATATGGTGGTGTCTCCTTAATGTTTTGGGGCTGTTTTTCTGCCAGAGGACCTGGACATACATGACATCATGGACTTTATCAAATATCAACAGATATTAAATGAAAAGCCAGAAAGATTAAAATGGACAGTGTTCAAATCTTCCAGCAGGACAATGATGCAAAACATACATCAAAATCAACACACAAATGGTTTACTGATCACAAAATGAAGGTAATGCCATGGCCATCCCAGTCCACTGACTTGAAACGCATAGAAAACCTTTGTGGTGAACTGAAGAGGAGACCTCGAAATTTGAAGGGTCTGTAGAGATTCTGTACAGAGGAATAGTCTCAGATCCCTTGCCATGTATTTTCCAACCTCATCAGGCATTATAGGAGAAGACTCAGAGTGTTTGATCTCCATGAAAGCAGAGTATTTTTGTGATTTTCTTTTTAAAACAGATAAAAAGGTTAAACAGTAAAGACAATTTTTTACAGCCTTCTTTGCTCCTATTTACCAAGGGTGCCAATATTAGTAGAGTGCACTGTAAGTCTATATAATTAACCAACAGTACCCTAATTTGTATATGAAATATATATATTTATATATTTAGCTGAGGGTGTGTATAAATAGAACAGGATAAAGACAAACCAAATATGGGAGGAACAGGTTAGCTGCTATAGTGCCAAGAAGCCAGCCAGTATAAAGACCACACACTCAGATACAAAAGACTTAAAAGGTATCTGACATGCTCTAGGTGCCAAGAAGATTTTTAATCTGTCTATATACTTTTAAGGAGATGGTCACTAAATGACACACTGCCAAGAGCAACAAGCTCTTACATTATAAACACTGGCAGCAAACATAGCGCTCAAATTTAGATACCAAAGAAAAGAGTGTATTTTATTTTTCCAAATAGCCTTACACTTGTATAGTGTGGATACAGATCTAAATATCTTCTAATATTTGTTGAGTTTCAAGCATTAATTGGAATAACTGAAAGTGTCAAAATTATTAAGCACCTTTCTGTGATAGTTAGTTCATATGAAGTGCAGATAGAAATCTCTCTCTCTCTCTCTCTCTATATATA
>JAOUWY010000015.1:16238007-16249683 GCA_025728095.1 Prietella phreatophila | reverse complement strand
TTTTTTTGTTGTTATTCTGTCTCTCACTGTTCAAATAAACCTACCGTTAAAATTATAGACTGATCATTTCTTTGTTATTGAGCAAACGTACAAAATCAGCAGGGGATCAAATACTTTTTCCCCCTCACTGTAACCATTTACATAACAATGACCTTAATAGCTTTATAGCTGTAGAGCATATCAGAAGTGGTTGGAAGTTTCACCCTTTCAAGAAGTAGAACATGATCTTTGAACA
Organism: Prietella phreatophila; assembly: GCA_025728095.1. Classification (NCBI taxonomy): domain Eukaryota; kingdom Metazoa; phylum Chordata; class Actinopteri; order Siluriformes; family Ictaluridae; genus Prietella; species Prietella phreatophila. Next base: position 16,249,448 of record JAOUWY010000015.1, on the reverse strand, counting down.
TTATGTTCGGATGCAATGTTTAAACTTGCCAAGGTCTCATTGTTGCTGATAAGCTCTCACGCTGCACATGCATTCACATGGGCTTTTCACCTACATACATATATTCAAACAGCGTGAGCTATATCCATTTCCTGAAAGATTTCCAGATAATACAGAACTTCTAAGCAACCATCAAGCTTTGCTTTCACTTTGGTGAGTATCGAAAACTCTCTTAATTGTTTTTTCTGGAGTAAAAACATCCAATAAAGTGAATTTGTGCTGTATTGTAGTAATAATAATGAAGAGGAGAAGTTAAATTAAGGTAGAAGACAAAGTCCTTGTTTTGCTCTAGAATTAGCAGCCAATCTCATTTTAACTAGGTATAAAAAATGTCAACAACAAGATCTACCTTGCTGTACAGGATTACAAGTGGCTGGCTAATTATTGTAGTTATTAATTAAGCTGCATTGCAGCAAACATGTTTTGCATTTTTTGACTGATTGATTCAGTGACTGATGTTTTTATTCTATTTTTAGGCTACATATTAACGATTGCTTTTTCGACATTATATACCCATTTAATCTGGACGTCACAATATCATACACAATTGCGGATGATGAGAGATGGGGTTTACTTATATACAATATACAGTTCTGTACAAAAGTCTTAGGCATCCTTTTTTTAATACAAATTTGTTGTTTTACCTACAAAAAACAGAAGAACTGTGGCGGATTCTCTATGGCGTTCAGTAAAACTTACCAGCCAATTTCTTTTCTGTAGATGATGCCTTAAAAGCTAAATAAAATCACATACAGTTACCTACAGCATTATATTCTCAAAACATCTCGAGAATTGGAATACCATAATTCTTCTGGAGACTATCACACTTCTTTCTGTTCTTGCAGGTAAAACACTGCAAATTTGTATTCTTTAAAAAATGGATGGAATGAAGACAATTGTATGATAAAGAAATATATGTGAATAAATCTACAAACAATTCAGTAGCTAATAACGTCACAAGTACAATGCAGTTTCCCTGCTGCTGAACACATGGCAGAACATGCTTCCTTGCCATGTCAGGGAACGCCCCACCTGTAATAAGGTGGTCATGGTTGCATTTAAAAACACTTCACACTCCAAAATCAGTTGACCAATAGATATTTAAGGCAAACGACTTTTTCCCGTGACCCGAGTAACGGATAAGCGGTTGAGGATGGATGGATGGATGGACCTTCTTCTTAGGCCCACTCCCGTTAAAATGTGCCAAAATTCAGCAGAAAAAACCCTGCACCAGCAAGATACACAGACAGAATAAAATAAAAACAAAATGAGTGTGAATGAGAAGTAATCATTTGGATTTTATTCTCATTATTTGCATTTACAACATGTATTTATTTTTTTACATTTTGATCATTAGTATTTTGCTATGATTATTTAAAAAGTTTGACATGAAATTAATCCCATACAATTTCCTTATCAATCTACACTAAATGTGGGCTACATAAGGTTAACGATGCATTTTCTAAATCTATGGTCACAGTGTGAATGCATCAAGACCTGTCAAACAAAATATTGACTTTCCTCTTTTTTTTTTTTTTTTTTTTTTACATGTGCAAAGACTTGTTGTTCTATCTTTAGGTTGTGAAAGAAGATGTATCACTCAGCCCTGCTCACAATTTTGTCCCTGTTATCTGTTCTAAGTGGGGTCTATTCTGGTCAGATTTTGGTATTTCCAGTTGATGGAAGCCACTGAATTAATATGAAAGTTCTTATTGTGGATTTACATTCAAAAGGCCACAACATCACAGTGATTCGAGGTTCAAACAGTATGTATATTAAAGAGGAGTCACCCTACTACAGTTCCATCACTGTTGATATTGGGGCAAAAGATGATGAATTTTTTACTACTTCTTCGTCTCATTTGCTACAAATGTGAAGACACAAAACATCCTCTTGGGATGAAATCATGTTTGGAGTGGAGGTCATGAAAATGTTCTCTGAGATTCATGGCAACATGACTGCCATGATGTTTGAAAATGAAACTTTGATGAAATCTTTGCAGCAGGCTAAATTTGACATGGTTTTAGCTGACCCTGCTATGGGAGGTGGTGTGCTACTAGCACACAAACTTGGCCTCCCTCTTGTGTTCAATGTTCGTTGGACTATTCATGGAGAGGGCCATTTTGCCATTGCTCCCTCCCCCCTGTCTTATGTACCTGTTCCTGGAGCAGAGCTAACAGACAAAATGACTTTTATTCAAAGAGTCAAAAATGTGTTGATTTACTTCATCACTTACTATCAACAGTCTAAATATTTTGCCCAACCTTACAAGGCCTTTTGTCAGAAATACTTTGCAGATATCTGGCTCATGAGAAATGACTTCACTTTTGAATTTCCACGACCCACAATGCCAAATGTGGTCTATATGGGTGGCTTCCAATGCAAGCCCTCCAATCCACTTCCTGATGATCTAGAAAAATTTGTGCAGAGTTCAGGGAAACATGGGGTCATCATAATGTCTTTGGGATCTCTTTTTGGAGAACTTCTTGGTGACTCAGAAAGTAATTTGGAGACATACTGGACCTCGACCTTCTACCCTTGGCAACAACACTTTACTAGTGGACTGGATGCCACAGAATGACCTACTTGGACACACAAACACTAAGCTCTTTGTAGCCCATGGAGGAACCAATGGTATTCAGGAAGCTATTTATCATGGTGTTCCCATTTTAGGTCTACCTATAGCATTCGATCAACCTGATAACCTGTCAAGGATGAGAAAAAAGGGAACAGCTAAAGTCATGGATATTTCTGAGTTGGACAGATCAGTATTATTAGAGGCATTAAAGGAAGTGCTGGATAATCCATCTTACAGAGAGAACATCATGACCAGCCCTTAAAGCCTCTTGATCATGCAGTCTTCTGGATTGAATTTGTTATAAGAAATGGAGGTGCTCCTCACTTGCGGACACAGTCTTTCAGGATGTCCTGGATTACCTATCACTCTGTGGATGTTATGCTCACATTGCTGGGGGCTGTGTTGATTAGTAGCTATTTAACATTTCTGGTGCTGAGATATCTTTGTTTTAGTGTAATCTTTAACAAGAAAATCAAGCGTGAATGATATATTTGCTTATCATTTGTAGATAGCAGGAGAAAGTTGTAATTATGTGCCTATGTATAGTTTAAAATTAGTATAGAAAAATTATAACCCCAATTCCAAAAAAGTTGGGATGCTGTGTAAAATATAAATAAAAACAGGATATAATGATTTGCAAATCTAATAAACCCATATGTTGTTCACAATAGAACATAGAAACATATTAAATGTTTAAACTGTGGAAATATATCATTTAAAGAAAAAATATAAGGCAATTTTGAATTTGATGAACACTTCTTAAAAATGTTGGGACAGGGAAACAAAAGGATGGGGGAAAAGTGTTACTACAAAGAAAGTAAAAAGTGTTTTCTATGTTCTATTGTAAATAATGTGGATTTGTGAGATTTGCAAATCATTGCATTCTGTTTTTATTTACATTTTACACAGCGTCCAATTTTATTATTATTATTTTTTGAATTGGAGTTGTAGAACCATCTTCTAAGTTTTCAATTATTTACAGATTTAGATTATCAAGCAACTTTGTAAACATTATTGTTCTCATACTTCACACTGAGATAAAAGTAAAGACAATATTTTGCAAAATGTGTAGAAATTATAATTATTGGAGGCAAGTTCGTGACATATAAAACAAAATTGAGCTGGATTCTAATGCTGCATGATATCTTGAAAAGATTACACAAGGTTGTTCACACTGGACATCGTGTTCACATTGTGCACTGTGTGGGATGGATGGGTGGATGGGGGTTCAGATAGAAAGATAGATAAGCAGATGACACTGCAGATAACGTTTTTTCAATGCATTGATTTTGTTTTTAATTTAATAAAAAAATATGAATTACATTTTTTATAATTAATATAATATTAATATATTCATTTTCAAACCAAATCTACGACCACGAACACAGCAACTCTTTCACAGGGTTTCCAAATATGAAACGTCTCAAGACATGTGACTGCCGACAGTATTCAGCAGGTGGCAGTATAAAGTTTTTGGAAAGAAGACCTTGAGTTCTCCTTGCTTTAATACAGTCCCAATGGGGAATAATCATCTAGAGAGCATGAACAGCCCCATGGTTTATAATGCGTATTTAGATGCCATAAAGTGGTATTGGTGTATAAAATGCCTATAATAGGTACTAAAAAGCCTACTAATACTAATAGTGTACTAAAACTAGAAATATACAATCATGTTAATTCAAAAAAATACAATACAATAAAATTTTAAAATGTATTTTTAAAAGGAAATATATATATTAAACGTTAAGTTATTCTTTTCGGTTTCCCAATGAATGACTTCTCCAGTAGCCTTCATAATTTGTTAGCCTAATAGTATATCCTGTGTCTTTTAAATAGCCTAGACAGTGCATCCTATTTACTTTTAATAATCTATAATTACGTTTATTTATCTAATTAATATTTTGTCCAAAACTGTATATGAATTGTTTATCCTCGTTTGAATGCCATTGATCTTTGTTTTTTTCGCACCTCATAAACTCTGTACCCAGTCAACGCGAGAAAGTATCGCGGGATTTCGCGAGAGTGGGCTCTGGTGCGCTGCTGCGCCCTCGTGCTTCACAGTGGGTGGATGGAGCAGGTGCTCTCTGCTTACCGCCCGCTATTGCTAGGCGACCAACGTGCTTAGTGACCCTGTTCAGTCTCCGCCGAGGCTCGCGCTCTCACTCTAACGAGCCTATCTTTATCATCAGCTAAACCCCACATACAGGGTGTTAGCTAGTCTACCGGCCAACCGAGGCAGAAGATGTCGGGGAATCGAGTGATGCTGGTGCTCGGAGTGGCGCTGCTGCATGCGGTGTATGCTGTGGCCGGTAACGCTTGTTTATCATCTATGCAAATTTCTTGTGTCTGCCAGGTTACAGAACAAGTTTGTTGTTCTGTTTTTGCGCACGGTATCCTTCTGATAATGGTGGTGATGATGATGATGATGACGACGTGCAAGATACAAAATTATTTGTGTGTGTGTGATACCTAAATGTAAAGTAAAGAGGCAAAGCAGTATAAACCAGCAAGCAGCCATCTTATTTAAAAGGAAATATGTTAATATGGAAGATGCGTCTTTCGGGTTGAAATGAGCGAACATCATGAAACCTATAGCTTATTTAATGACAAAATGTTTAGGTATCAAATCGTAAACAGATCCATTTGAAATGCACCGAATAAGACACACCTATACAACACAGACTTGTATAACTATGGGCTATGTTACAGACGGGATATGCGCTATTTCTATACATCACTCTGGCTTTCAGCAAATGCAACTGCAAATATGACTGTATTCACGCCCAGAATATGATTAAAATGATGTTAAGCTGAGATAAGTAATTGTGCACAGGCACCCTGCAGCACCGAAAATAGCAGCTCGATCTGCTGCATGTTGCTATTTATAGAGAGGCGCTGCCGCAGTTAGAGCATCCTCATGGTGGCCCACTTACAGTCTCCAGAGAGGATCATAAAGAAACATCACCAGCACTTCGGTTTTGTTAAACGGGCCGTAAATTAACGAATGAATGCATAAACGCTGTAATTGGTAATGTCATGTGTGTCTATAGTCGATGAGACATCTGGTGTTAAACCTGAGGAATGTGCTCGGTGTTCCTTTTGGACACAGATTGAGGACCAGCGCCACCTCTTCTGTTCATCCTCAGAAAGAAAGCCACTGGTTTCTGATCAGTAGAAAAGCAGCTAGCACCATCACCCCAGAACATGGCCGCACCGAGTGAATGCATCATTTAGCTGTAGCCTCACTGGGAGACTAAGGAGGGCAACATGACTGAATTTTCACTGCTCTACTGCTGTACTGTGAGAATACAACTTCTGATCATACTGTATGATCCTTGTATAAAAAGAAAGATTGTATGTCTGGATGAAGAATTGTTTACTCCTTTCTTTTCTTAGACTTTGAACAGCTAGAAAACGATTAAGATGTGTGTATCTTTTCCGTTGACCTGATTTATATAACCTGATGCCATCAGACATTTTCCATGAGATCAGGTTGCACCTTCCCTTAGATAGTCTTTTCTTCCATCTTCTCACACACAGTTAGGCATTGACCTATTTAGCCTATGAGCACAGCTTTCTTTCCCACCCTGTAGGCAACAGTGTTTCAGAATTCTGTTCCTTCCAAGCTTTTGAGGACTTTTGAGCAGATTGCAAGATTTAAACAATGTTTATTATATGTAATTTGTTAAAGATTATTTTTTATTAAAGTTTGTTAATTAATGCACAGATTCCGGGCTGAAACCAACCCAACTTGGGTAAATATTGGACAGAACAAATGCTGCATTATTTTAACCCAACTTGCATAATTTGACCATTGTGCTGATCTTTGTTACTAATACTATTGGTAATAATAATAATAATAATAATGGTACACACACACACAGCCAAAACAGTGCTGACCCATGGAGGCATGGACTCCACAAGACCTCTGAAAGGGTGCAGTGGTGTCTGGTACCAAGTTGTTAGCAGCAGATCCTTTAAGTTCTCTAAGTTGTGAGGTGGGGCCTCCATGGATCTGACTTGTTTGTCCAGCACATCTCTGCTGAAAGAGGCCACTGCCATTAGGGACTACCATTACTATGAAGGTCTGCAACAATGTTTAGGTAGGTGGTACATGTCAAAATAACATCCACATGAATGCCAGGACCCAGGGTTTCCCAGCCAAACATTGCCCAGAGCAGCACACTGCATCCATTGGCTTGCCTTTTTCCTATAGTGCATCTGGTGCCATCTCGTCCCCAGGTAATAGACACACGCACACGGCTGTCCACATGATGTAAGTGAAAACATTATTTATCAGACCAGGCCACCATCTTCAATTGCTCCATGGTCCAGTTCTGATGCTCATCTGCAATGCACTGTGATCTGACACCTTACTTTCATAGGCAGCATTAACATTTTAAGCAATTTGTGCTACATTATCTCTTCTGTTGGATCAGACCAGGTGGGCTCGCCTTCGCCCCCCATTCCCATTAATGAGCCTTGAGCGCCCATGACGCTGTTGACAGTTCACCGGTTGTCCTTCCTTGGACCACTTTTGGTAGGTACTAACTACAGCATACCGGGAACATCCCACAAGACCTGCCATTTTGGAAATGCTCTGACACAGTTGTCTAGCCATTACAATTTGGCCCTTGTCAAAGTCGCTCAGATCCTTATGCTTGCCCATTTTTCCTGCATACAACACATCAAATTTGAGAAGTGATGATTTACTTGCTGCCTAATATATATTCCACCCCTTGACAGATGCCACTGTAACGAGATAATCAGTGTCATTCACTTCACCTGTCAGTGGTTTTAAAGTTATGGCTGATTGGTGTATATTTTAACTACTCAGTAAATCACCATGTTGAGTGTTGTATTTAGATAGCTATTAAGCTAGCTAATATTGGTCAGTGGAGTACTTGTAGCTTATTCATGACACTCAACTATGCCAAATGGCCAAATTGAATGGTCTCAATAAATGTATATTTCTGTGCATGAGTAAAATAAAGGTCTGTGTAGTCACTATTTCACTAAGGAATATTGAGTAGTTAAGTGGGACCTCCTTCCCCTGATGACATAGGTCCTAGGTGCTATGTTGCTGTATGGTGCTACTATGGAAACAGAGGTCATCTTTCAAAGCACACCCACACAAGAGTAGGTAGATGTCTCAATGAAACATGGAACATCAATGTATTCTAGCTGCAGAAGCAATTCAAGAATTCAAGGTCATCATGCTTCATCCGTCGACTTGATTGTTAACGGCTCTGTATTTAGAAGTATTTATCTGTCTAGTTTCTCTTCTGTACAACCATTGCCTTATTCATGTAAATTTTATTAATGTAATGAATACCTTTTTTCTGTTTGCTTTGATTTGTATATTTTATAATCTTTTTGCTTTAAAACCATATTTTTTCTCTTATGTCCATTCGCAGCATTTACCACTTCCAACACTTCCTCAATCTTAATAGACATTCTAAAAGCTTCGTTGAAACCTTTGACCCTACTGGGACATTGTGGGTCTAGCAATGTTGCACTTTAACAGCTGTGCGATAGAACATACAATGTATGTCCATCAACACAAAATATAAGTCTAATGTGGCACAGGGTCAAAATATTAGAAACACACTATTATAGAAATCTCAAGGACAGTAACAGAAATGCAGATAAAGGTTTGGAAATGAGTGTGATGACCTAACTGTAGAAAAGGCCTTCAGATTAATATAAGTATTAAACTCAAATTAATATAAGTATTACAATTTATAACTTGGTAGAGTTGGGGTACTCGATCCCGGACCTGGACTCGAGTCCGGATTCGAGTTCAATTATGAATGAACTTAGACTTGTCACGGGCTCGGATAAATTTGTACTTGAACTTGACACGGAAAAATCGCCCACTCACTCATTTGACTAAATTACTTCAGTAACTTTAATAAGAATTGCTGTACATGTCATTCAGTGAAGTCTATTTTATTTTACATTTAATTGCTTTAAGAGAGAGTCCTCTCTCTCTCAGACTATAAAACTGTGGGAGAGACTCATCAAATCACTGAAATATCAACTTGAACTGGAGGACACAATATAGTGTGATACAATAACAAAACAGGTTCATTTGTATTTTCATACACTTATAATGTAATAAAAGTTCTACACATACCTCTATTTCCCTTTTTTCTTTAAAATCATTTTTTGACATGAAATAAAAATTAAATGATGAAATAAAAATATTTAATGGCAATGGCAAGATGTAATAGTGGTATTTTTTGTTACATTTATGTTGCCATTGGTTTGTGAAGGTTAAAATATTAATTTCACAGCTCGGTGTTGAGTTTACAATTGCAATTTCAAATCTTTTTCAATTTAATTACTTTCTGGACTCGACCGGACTCAACGGGGACTCGGCCATTAAGGACTCGGACTTGAGTCCCACTCGGCCCCTTTTGGACTCGGGACTCAGACTCAATTGGTTAAGGACTTGGTCTTGACTCAAACTCCACAAAGGTGGACTCGGACCCAACACTATAACTTGAAGAATTGTAATGTTCTACAGTGAATAAGTGATCCTAATTATCTAGCCTTCTGCATTGTTGCCCTATTTAGTGATGTTGTACCACACTTCAGTTTATTAATTATTCACACCCAAGTTCAACTACACATTACTCATATACTCCAACCTACATTCTACTGTTACCCTTATCTGTAAAGATCTTTATGACATATCGTGCTGAGTGCCATTGCCACTAAGCTGAAGTAAATAGCTTTCTGCTTGATACTGTCATCCTGAGTCTTGATCTACATCCTGTAGTGAATACAATAAACTGCAACCAGACAAAGTTATCAATCCTATCTCTTCCTAATACTAGCATAACAGTGGTTATTGCACACAAGACAATAACTGGTCTGGGAGGTGATATACTTGTAAGGCAGAGTGCTGGAGAGCTGGGAAAGGACTGGGTGGACTGAGATGGGACAGGAAACGTGTTCTAGAAATAAAAACTGCACAGTGGATACTATAAAAATGGTATGTTTATCTCAGGGGTTTTCAAACTTTTTTCAGGTGACTCATATTTTTGTCAGTTATTTTTACCTTGACCCATACAACATAAACAATGAATCTAACAACAACAACAAAAAAAATAGTAGCACAAAAGAAGGTACACTTATTTAATTAGAAGGGCAGGCCTGTCTACTGTCAACTATCTGGTTCCACTGTGGTTCGCAAGAAGAGAGGGCTACTGTATCTGGGCCTTCCCCAAATTGTTTCCACAATGTTGGAAGCACAGAATTGCGTAGAATGTCTTTGTATGCCATAGCATTACAATTTCTCTTCACTGGAATTAAGAGGCCCGAACCTGTTCCAACATGAAAATACCACTGTGCACATAATGGCATGGTTTGCCAAGGTTGGAGTGGAAGAATTTAAGTGGTCTACACAGAGGCCTGACCTCAATCCCTTTAAACACCTTTGGGATGAACTGAAGAGCCTTCCCAGAAGAGTGGAGGCTGTTATAGCAGCAAGATGGAGACAAATTATGCAATGGGATGTTCAATAAACATGTATGATTGTGATTTTTAGGTGTCCACAAACATTTTGCCATATAGTTTATGACAAATGCAATGTTTAACAGCTTCAGCTACACTAACCAGACATAAAGTTTTGTGGATTGCACCGAATTTATACATATTACATAACACAATTCATGTGCAGATATTTCATGTTTCTTTTGCAATATCTGAAGATGCAGATTTGTGCCTGTTAAAAGGCTTTTTGTTCTCTGCGACCCTTTTTTAATTAAATTTTTAAAGCTTAATCACTCTAAGGGACTAACATCTGGATAACTCAATTGGCGCTTTATTATTGCTAGGATTCAGAATGTGATAATGAATATAACAATACAGCTAACTACAAACGTGTTAATGTTGCTCTTACCGCAAATAGTAGCTTTTCAGACTCCCCAAAATCAGTCTGCACAGGCACTCATGTTTTTAAGTGATGCAACACAACATGATACACAGGCTGATAGCTTGAACACTATATATATATATATATATATATATATGTGTGTGTGTGTGTGTGTGTGTGTGTGTGTGTGTGTGTATGTATGCTATATTTGTATAGTGTAGTTCTCACAAATCAATTTGAACTGCCCTTAGCAGAATATCTGCAGAATTAATTCCATGGTTATCCCAGTACAATTGAACTTTACATTGTATTACATTTGTTTTCAGAGCCATTAATCACCGCATCAGACCACGTCACCCTGTCAACAGATTTCCATGGGACATCAGTCACACTTCAGTGTAACCTGACTAGCTCTCCGCTCACCCAAATTGGGAGCTACTGGATGAAGAATGGGAAGGAAATCCAGGGGACACGGACAGACATGAGGGCCACTGAGTACATGTAGGCACTGCATACCATCACATGTCATTTAAATGATGACAACATATTGTATGACTAGTATATTTTGTGCTTTTTTACAAAATTATCATACTAAATGGAATTAATAGAAAAAATTTCAATTAGATACAGACCGGGGTATATTTTGCTAAGATTTTAATGTTGATTACCTCTCTGCCTCACAGAGCATGATACTACAGTAGGAGTGGACACCTATTAGTGTAAGCCAGGACAACAAGCATGAGGCTTTTATGGAAACTGCCCACATGCAGTAACACTACCACTTTATGAAACTGTGCTTAGAACACTAATTTGCATACCCATTCTGGCAAAAATGGCAAAAATATATGACATTGAGGGCGCACGGTGGCTTAGTGGTTAGCACGTTCGCCTCACACCTCCAGGGTCCGGGTTTCGATTCCCGCCGGGGCCATGTGTGTG
>JAOUWY010000015.1:16213092-16224917 GCA_025728095.1 Prietella phreatophila | reverse complement strand
GGGGGGGTGTTGTTCCACCAACTTCTAAATCCCAGTTTAACCACCAGTTACATATACTGCTATTCACATAAGGACAATCATTACTAACACATTTATACACAGTTCCCTCCACTAATATTGGCACTCTTGTTAAATATGAGCAAAAATAGTTGTGAAATAATGTCTTTATTGAAGTATATTCCGATTGATATTTCACATTTTTAGTACTCTTGGGTGACTAGTAGCAGGAAATTGTTTAACCATGATTTCCGGTTTCACCGGGGTATAAATATAAGATAACACAGGCAAATTACATTAGTCAATCATAACAACGGGTAACACCAGAGAATATAGATGTGATGTGAAAAAAGGTTATTGAGCTTCACAATATGTGAAGTGGCTATAAGAAAATAACACAAGCATTGAAAATGTCCATTTCCACCATCAACGCAATAATTAAAACAAATTTAAACATTCCAGTCAACTGGAAAGGTTCTGAATCAACCTGGACTTTCATGTCTATATTGTCTCAACAATATGTTAAGACTTAACACTCTTAACACTATGAAGAGAATGGTTCAAGTGGCCATAAAATCTCCAAGGATCACAGCTGGAGAATTGCAGAAGTTAGTTGCGTCCTGGGGTCAGAAACTCTCCAAAACTACCATCTGAAGTCGCCTACATCACCTCAAGTTGTTTGGAAGTGTTTAAAAAAAAAAGCCTCTACTCTCATCCATAAACAAACTCAAGCAATTTCAGTTTGCCAGAGACTACTGGAAGTTCAAATGGGATCTGGTTCTATGGTCAGATGAAACCAAAATAGAGCTTTTTGGCAATAAACACCAGAGATGGTTTTAGTGGACACACAGAGAGGTAGCCATATGGAAAAGTACCTCATGCTCATGGTTAAATATGGTGGTGGCTCTTTAATGTTTTGGGGCTGAAGAGAATCTGGACATTTTGTTAGGATATCATGGACTCTATCAAATATCAACAGATATTAAATGAATACCTGACTGCCTCTGCCAGAAAGGTTAAAATGGACAGTGTTCGGATCTTCCAGCAGGACAATGATCCAAAACATACATCAAAATCAACACAAAAATTGTTTACTGACCACAAAATCAAGATCCCACCATTGCCATCCCAGTCCCCTGACTTGAAACACATAGAAAACATGTGGAGTGGTAAATGTGCACTTATATAGCATGTCTCATTCACTTACACACCAATGGTAGCAGAGCTGCCATGCAAGGCACTAACTTGCCATCGGGAGGAACTTGGGCTTCAGTGTCTTGCCCAAGGACACTTCGGAGTCACCCGGCACAGGAATCGAACCACCAACCACACAATTAATGGACAACCCACTCTACGAACTGCGCCACAGCCACCCAGTGAACTGAAGAGGAGAGTCAAAATATTGACTAAAATGGTGCGAATAATTGTTGCATGCCTATATTTAACAAATAATTTTTTTATAAAGCTGTGTTTTGTTTGCAGTTGTTTGATATTCGTGAGAACAGAGTATTTTTGTGATTTTTTTTAAACAAAAGATCAAAAGGTTAAAGAATTTTTTCACAGCCTTCTTTGCTCATATTTACCAAGGGTGCCAATATTAGTGGGGGGAACTGTATGAACCACATTCAACAGTACAGCTGTTTGTCAATCATAGTCTAAAGTCATCAAACGCTTTATTACATAAAAGGGAGTAGAGGTATACAATATAGACAAAGTATCATAATGCAATTGTAATATAGCTTATACAATAACAGATACACATTCATACACCCTTGGTTGTTAATATTCTTGTTAGATCATGTGACTGCTGTGATTCATCAAAACCCTAACAGAAAGTGGGGCTTCTGAGATTGGTCAGAATCACAGGCGTCACTGCAGGGCAGAATACTGAAACTGAGCATCGAGGGCCCCGGGGTGGAGAGGGGACCTTAAGGGGCCTAGACTAAAAAGTTTATATGTACAATAGATGGGAAGGGAAGGAAGAACCGATAGATCGCATGTGCACACTCTTAGTACCATATATAACCATCAGAAAGGAACTTAAGAAATCAAAAACCCTTTTTCAAAGATCCTTTAAAGGTGTGCAGTGCGCAGATATTTGTTGTTGTTTGAACGCTCATAGCACACGCAGTCTTCTGTGATACGAGTACTGCAAAGGTCAACATCGCAAAAACGATTAACAAATAACATATTGCGCAACCCTAATGGAGACCTCTAAGTCTCTACCCCAAACCCTATGTGATCACCTCATGAATCGCATATAGTGTGTTTTATTCTATGTTCCCACCGTGTGGAGTATGCCATAATCCCAATCGAACATCAGCAAATGGATAGCCTACACGAGTCTGGCGTTTTTTGTAGCACCGCTCCTCCCCTGTTTGGTTTAGGTGGTTCGAGCTTATTTGCTGAAGCAACGTGACAGACTTTTGTCTTGGTGTACGTTCACACAAGAAGAAGAAACAATTTGGATTAGCGGTGGCGCTTGATCGCATGCACCTTAGAATTTTTGAGCTTCAATCCTGCCCTTTACGGAACACTTGGGAACACGCGGCGCTTTGTCATTGAAACGCTCGTCAGATTGTTTCTTCGTCGCTCCGATACGTCAGTGCTCGAGCATCCAGCATATCTCTCTAGGAGCGCGTTCATTCTGCTGTCACAGCAGGATGCACTCGCACAGATTTGTGTTTTAATACGTGTGAGTGACCAGTCGTCTGCTTCGCACGTAAACGCGTCTGCTGTCGGAAACCTAAGGGCTATGCACGCGTTTGCCCTTATCTAATTGACCGCGAATCGTTCTCTCGCTCGTGCCCACCATCGCTTCGTGCGCTAAACCAAAATGGACAGGTTGCATTCTTCCATGCGCAAGCGTCTCTACAGCTTGCCCCATCAATTCGGATATAAATCGGACGAGGGCGACGTGGACGCGCGGAGGAAGAGCGTACGCATGAAGTCGCTGGCGCCGTCAGTCTCTCCTGAGGCCGCGAGAGGCGAGCCAGACGCGCTCAGTGCGCTCAGAGGCAACGCAAACGGCGACTGCCGGAGGTTTAAAGGAAGCCTGTCGTCCGTCACCAGCCGCCATGGAGCGGACGCCGAAGCGCACGAGCAGAAGCGCCTCATCGCCGAAGAAGAATTCGACAACGGCGGTGGAAGTCCAGAGGAGGATGGAGTGGTGGAGGCGGGCGCGCGCGGCGGCGCTGCTGGTGGCACGGAGAGCCAGCGCTCGGCCTCCGATGAGCACGCGACTTTCATCAAGTTGGAGGACGTCGAGCAGATGGCACCCGACGACGAGCGCCTCTACCAGACGGGCTTCGTGCACAGGCAGCTGGGCGCCATGCTGCAGCCCGGAGTCAACAAGTTCTCTCTTCGCATGTTCGGTAGCGAGAAGGCGGTGGAGCGCGAGCAGGAGCGAATCAAATCGGTCGGGTCGTGGATCATTCACCCGTACAGCGACTTCAGGTAAGGATTCACCACAGGAGTGCGTTTCTGATTCATCATTCACCCAAACCCGTCTGTCTGTTCTTGTCACTATCACCACTACAGATCTGTTCCAGTTGTCTACTCGCAACATGTGTGTAACTTCTAATGGTTGTCTCATTTCTTCTTATACCACATAGGCTATTTTTCCCTTTTCCTCTTGGTCATGCTGATGGTTTATTTTGGACAGAATTTGTGATGATAATTTGATAATTCTCAGAAATATATAAATATTTTTGATTTAACTGTGATTTTGCTGTGTAGTAATTACTGCCTGCATAAATGACTGACATGCTACTTGTCCTTCAACAAATCATTAAGAGGAGACAGAAGACCTGAAGCATCAGTTTATGCCAACCCCTTAGAATATTGGCAGATTTATTTTTATATTTTTAATGAAATCTTTATAAATAATAGGCTTGTGTTGACAATATAGTGAATATATCTTGGCTCAGGATAAATAGGCTTGGGAAAAAGTCCAGCATTATTATGTTTCCTGTTGGACCAATCACTGAGGAAGATGCACTTTTTCCATCCACTCCCATGTGTTGTGGGTGTCCACTAGCAGTTGTGCCAAACATGGCTATGAACCTAAGAAACAGTGTAATCAAAATGGGTTAGCACAACCACAAGTGTTATTAGGAGAAAACATCCAAATAGATTATGACCGCACAATTTATTTAATGGATCTGCCCTTGTATGGATGGAGTAATTGCAACAGTCAGGTGATTGAAATGGACCACATGGCTTTAGCACAGTTATAATGGACAACCTAATCTAGGTCACTCAACTTGACAGTGATACTGTGATTAATTCACTGTTTATGTGTGATTGTGTTATTTTTTTGTGGATATTTCAATATGCATACACTTTGGGGTCAGAAACAAGCTGATGGAAACAGAGTTGAATTAAAATGGGTTGAATCCAGTTTTTTTTTTCTGTTACCATATCATCATATGTACAAATCTACCAATATCTTGAAATTAATCGTGATCTACATAGATCATTTTAAAGGATCACCCAGAGGGACACATGGATATATCCTATAGATTGTCAGTTGTGACCTGTTTTTAAGCAGTGGATTTGTCTTTTTCTGTATTTACTCACAGATGTGTCTAAAAGGGACATTTCTTCCAGGCCTTTTTTGTTTACTAATTTAACATGAATCTAATTTATAAATAACATACTATGAATTTGAGGTTGCTGACCTTTTAGCTTTAGTTTTTAGTTTATAGTGTCATCCTTCATTTTCATAGTTTACCAATTTACATTTCCAACCTCTCACTCCCTTTCTCTGTCTCCCACATGTGACCTTTCAATCTTACCATGTAGAGTGGGATAGATGTGCTTTTTTGCAGGAAGGTCCACTTACTGATTTCATTACCTGGTTCAAGCACAAAAGGGCCTACGGCAACTATGGACTGTTGACAGGTTAAAGCTACTAGAATATTTATTGTGTATGAACAGGTTGTCGGATTTCAGCTGCGTGCGAAACATTGGTTGACAGAGCTGATGACTGGTGCAGGCAACAAGAGATGACAGCTTCCCAAAAGAGCTCATCACAAGGGCTGGCATGGGGATTGACAAAGACAATTAGGACCCATAAAATTCTCAGCAGTACCAGATAAAATTTGAGAATGAGAGTGCATTTTTGGCAGATGAACAAGAGAAAGCTGATTATCATCAAAGGCTTTAGAGCAGGGTTCATGTTCTAGGATTTATAGTGTTGTTGTTTTTTCCCACACATAACCTTATTTTACCATCTTTAAATATTGCTTTAACGCAAATGCCTAGTTTATGATTGTCCAATTGGCAGTGATTATGTCACTGTGTTCTATTGTAATATACTGTAATATGGCCCAGCCATTTATTTGGATAACTGGATATGTCCTGTAAACCTTACACCTTTAGGAGATATCATCAATTTTAGGGCTAAACATTTAATCACTTTGCTTTTATATTTAACAGAATGTATTCAAATATATTTCAATGTATTAATCCCAGTCAATGGAAATTGCCATCACAATAAAACAGGAAAAAATGGAGTGAATAGAGAAAACTTTTGTGCATTCGCAAATCAGAACTAATTGCTGTTATATATTCTAGTTTGCATGATCAGTTATGAAGTTGTCATTCCTTAGAATCATAACTGTATATTTCTGACTTGTGAGAAGCCTATGTTAGTGTGTATGCATATTTCTATGTTGATGAAATAATATTTTGATCTATTCTGTAAAGATAAAAGAGACAAGACAATTTGAACCTACTGTCATTAAAAAGCAGTGTCTAAGTGACCGAAAGGCATAATGCACTGATGCAGGCTTTTATGCTATGATGATTTTCCTGATGTTGTGCTTGTGAGAAACCAGTGTGTTTTAATTAACCAGAATTTTTATTTTGTGTTTTGGTACTTATTAGATTAAGGTTTCTGTTGATTCAGTGGTCAAGCACAAATTTAGCTTCTTGCCATCTTCTGTCAGGCATCGTAAGCTACAGTATGCATGTATTGGATGATTTAGTGATTTTCTGTGGTTACTGAATATGTATAAATGTTCACTGCTAGGAGCTAGCATTGCCAATATTAGCCAATATTGTAAGCATGCTAGCTGGAGAAGGATATTTTGGGGTTTTTAAAAAAAGAAAAAGAAAAAAAGGGATTTCTGAAATTATAAGAAACGGAAAACATATGCGAAAACCTAAGACCAATAACCCCAACCATTACAGTTATTTAAATATTCATACATCTCTTCTTAAGAAAGTTTTTCTTACTGAAATACAATATTTCTTTGTTATTTTTTTTCTGTCTGGATTATTTAGTGTTATACAGTAAATAGGAATGAAAATCTGTAGGTACATAATGCAAAGAGGAATTTTCTTACTTCACTGATATATTCTAAAACATGCTCGACCCAGGGTATATACACATGTTTACTGACTGAAGACTGAATAAAATGTGGAGAAAGAAGCAATAAATAACTTGTGTTCTAATGCAGGTTGAATGTTAATATAACATACCAAAGTTATGATAATCTTAATGAAATATCTGTAGGCTGCTTCTTTTCCAGTCACGCATCACAAATGCTATAAATAGACTAGTGAGTACTGCTGTTTCAATATATTTTGTATTTGGTTGAATGTACAAATTATGTTGGCAAGCTTGCTTGACTTTGGGTCCTTATCACTCACTCTCTGATAACAAAACTGCTTAGTTAATCATATTTGCATAGACTAAAATGAAATAAATGATCATAGTTAGGAATCATGTATGTGTTCTCTAAGAGATACAACATTAATCAAGTGATGGTTCATCTGATGATACACTCAGGTGCAGAGGGGAGGTCTGAAGCACAGACGCTTTCTTTCAAGACTACGTGAGAAGCATGGCTTACCCTAAAATTTCATTGGAAAAAAAAGAATGCTATGAAATTTTTACCATCTTGTTTATTTTGCCCATCACTCGTGCAATTTATCAATCTAGTGAATAAAAAGTATAGAAAATTGTGTCATCAGTGAGGGCATAAAGTGTGTTTTTCTATAGTAGAAAAGGTGTTGAACCTTGTAAAAGCTTTCAATAATTTAAACTATAATGTAACTATATGTTTTCTCACTAAATGACAGGAATAAAAGAACTGCCTGTCTTAAAAATAGTGGGCTAAAATGTTACCTTACTAATAATTAATAAAAATGAATTAATTGATCTCCTTGATAGCTAGGAATTAGGCCTTAACATTTGTTGACTAAGGCATTTCATCACTGTTTTAGCAGTTTTTTTGTGCAAATGTTTGTGGAAACCTGACCATAATACCCATATGTGCCCTTTGATCATCTCATTCCAGATTTAGTCCACCTTGCTATAACACTTTTTCCATTTTCTACTAGATTTTGGAGAGTGGCTGTAGGGATTTGCTCATTCAGCCACAAGAGCATTAGTGATGTTGTGAGGAGGCCTGGGGCATAGTTGGCGTTCCAGAGGTTGTTCATCCCAAAGGTGTTCAGTGGGGTTGAGGTCAGGGCTCTGTGCAGGACACTCGAGTTCTTCCACTCCAACATTGGCACACCATGTCTTCATGGACCTCACTTTGTGCACAGGGACAATGACATGCTGGAACAGGTTTGGGCTACAGCATACAACGACATGCTATACAATTGTGTGCTTCCAGTATTTTGGGAAAGGCCCACATGAGTGTGATGGTCATGTGTCCACAAACTTTTGGAACAATTCAAATTGAGCCGTGGTTTCAAGATTGTAGGAATGACAATAATGCTGTATATACCACAGTATGAAACACAAAGGTGTTACACAGACATGAAAGGGATTGTTATATTCTCTGTACACCTGTTTGGATGAAAGAATTGTTTAGTCATAAAATTTGGCATTACGCTGTCATATAAATGTAAGATCTTTTCCATAGAATTTGTCTGTACAATTACTGTTTCGCCCTTCTCTTTATATTCACTGTCTAGACCATTAAAACATCTGTCAGAATGCAAGTGTCAGTGGTAAATCCTTTATAATCTGAAAACTGAGAATAATCTGACAGCTGCACTATACACTATGTATAGACGCTTTGTTCTTGGGCCACTAAAGCTCATTTTATGCAATGTTGAATAGAAATGCTAAATGTTTGAAAAGTGAACCTGGCAATCATGATCATAATCATAATCACCGTTGATTGTCCTAATTGCTTTGCATTTCTTTAAAGCTTCCTGTAATACAAGGAGTTTCCTTATCATTGTAATGTAGATTAACCCTCCCAGTATAATTAGTGTTTTATACAGTCTTTGTGGACTTAATGCAATATTGTTAAGCTTGAAATGAATACTGTTTGGATTAGCCATGTCTAATTTTTGCGAATTTGACTTGGATAGATAAAAATAATAATAATAATAATAAATTAAAAAGTTGAGCATCAATCTGTACTGGTTTATGAAGTGTATCAACCATCTGTGTGACCAGTGTCTGCTAAATGACAACACAACACCACTGGACAAGAATTTATTATATAAACATATGGCCATATGGAACATCATGGTGAGCATGAGTAATTAAAAACTTCAAACTTGTGTATTTGAAGAAGAACTGACACTCTTATCTAATAATATCATAGCATGTTTCTTTTTTTTTTAATTATGAGTGGCTTAGAGGCCAATGAACAAACTGGAGGATAAAATAGACATGAAATCTAGTCTCGGGATGTTTACTGCTTTGTGACTTATGAACTGAGGAAACCAAATAGCTTAAATCTCTTGCAGGACTGTGTGCTAGTTAAAGCTGGGTACAGCAATTATACTGTCTTCTGTGTAACAGTTTTACCCTGCAGCAGATGTTTTAATGATACAAAAGCAGTCTTGCATGTGGTGTGTTCGACTTAAGTATGCTTCATTTACATACGCATCAAATATAGATCCAGTTACTGATGCCACAGTGGAATATTCAAAATACTTACTATATTTTTTAAATGATTGTGTGATAATTATTTACTTAGTATAATAAATTGGACTGATTTGTGGCAATGGTTTTATATCTGTCACCACACAACACACCCTTATTTTCGTGTATGTTCAATAATTTGTGCTCTCTTTGTCCAATGCAGGTTCTATTGGGATCTGATAATGCTGCTTTTGATGGTGGGAAATCTGATCATCATCCCTGTGGGCATCACATTCTTCAAAGATGAACATACACCAGCCTGGATTGTTTTCAACGTGGTCTCTGATACTTTCTTTTTAGTGGACCTAATCCTGAACTTCCGGACTGGCATTGTGAAAGAGGACAGCACAGAGATCATCCTGGACCAACAGCAGATAAAGGTGAGATACCTGCGCAGCTGGTTTGCCGTGGACTTCATCTCCTCTATCCCTGTGGATTACATCTTCCTCATCGTTGAGACACGGATTGACTCAGACTTCTATAAGACAGCCAGAGCTTTGAGGATCGTTCGCTTCACTAAGATTCTGAGTTTGCTCAGGTTGCTGCGACTGTCCCGGCTCATCCGGTACATTCATCAGTGGGAGGAGGTATGTCTGCACTACTGCCACACTAACTGTGTGAATAATGTTTTTCTGTATTAAACCCTAGAACAGTGGTTACCAACCCTCGTCCTTCAGATCTACCTTCCTGCAGGTTTCACCTCCAACCAAAATCTAAGACACTTGTTTTAGTTGATCAAGAACTTCTTAAGGCAATGATTAGATGGTCAGGCATTATTTTGTTTTAATTGCCAAGCTCTTTCAATCCTATCAGCCCTTTAGTTCATAAACCAAAAAAATCTGTGTAAAATGGTTATGCACCCCTGTCTGTGTGGAATTCACTAAACAGCATACACTGTATATACCTAATCTTTTTCTTTATATCACAGATCTCTCACAGACCATTAGTAATAGCGGCAAAGATATATACAGCATTATGTAACATACCACATCCATGGCATTTTTCTAACCTACACCAGCTTAACAGCAATGTAGCCCATAACTTGGATTAATCCTTAAATGGGACCTGTACAGCATGCTGCTGTCAGAATCACAATACCGGTCACATTCTTCCATTTCCCCAGATTTTCCACATGACCTATGACCTGGCTAGTGCTATGGTGCGTATAGTGAACCTGATTGGTATGATGCTGTTGCTGTGCCACTGGGACGGTTGTCTGCAATTCCTTGTGCCCATGCTTCAGGACTTTCCTGCTGACTGTTGGGTCTCCAAAAACAAAATGGTGGTAAGTGGAAATCAACAAATAATTTATTAATCACTGTGCTGAAACTTCAATCTTCTATGTGTTGCAAGTTTTAGGCTTTATATATAAAACTATATTCACAGACTCATATTGTTATGATTCTGTAGAGGCAGCAGATGAAAGTGCAGATTTTATTATATAAAGAGCAAAACAAAACAAACAAAACTTTGAAAACCATAAACATAAACATAAAAAAGGCAAAACAGACAATAATTACAAGGCAGTAGGTATTGTCACAGTAACCGATTTTGGACAGAGAGCAGGATTTAAGTAGGGGTGCTGATAGGGTTCAAGGATAGCCAGGCAAAAGAGATGTTCCTCAGCTGATCAGTGTTCTTACAAGCACTACCCACCAGAACATGTGACGCTCCCACCTGGCAATGAGGCAGAGCTATCTGCTCTACACAGCTGAGGGATGGCTCAATGTCCAAGATGGAGCACGAGTATGGAGTGACGGCCATTGAGAAGCAGGAACATAGCCCAAGGCAAAGCCAGAGGGGGAGTGATGTCCTCCCCGGAGCCAGAGGGAGAGTAGCAATGTCCTCTGCAAAGCCAGATGAGGGTGCAGCACACACCCAAAAGCAAGAGGGGGAGCAGCACACACCGCAAAGCAAAGGGGAGTAGTGATGTCCTCAGCAGAGCGAGGAGGCAGAACGACAACCTCAACAGAGCAAGGAGGCAAATGGACGTCCTCAGTGGAGCAAAAGGCGGAGCGATATCTTCAGCGGAGCAGGAAGGGGGAGCGACGTCCAAAGTGGAGCAGGGAAATGGAGTGGCGTCCATAGCAAGTCTGTGATCTGTAGTGGTGTCTTCTGTGAGGCTGAATGGAAGGGGAACGTCCTCAGTGGAGCAAAGAGGCAGAGTGACCCCAAAGTGGGGCAGGGAGGTTTTAGTTAGGTCAGGAGTCCACCTCCTCAAAGAATTTCTTGAAGGGATACATGGTGTCGACCCCCCCCCCCCCCCAACCCCACCCTGCTACCACTGCAGGCGGTTCCTTTCTATCCAAAATATGATTCATGTGAAGTTGTGATGTAGACTGCATTTAGTAGATAATTTCAAAATAAACATTTTAAGGATAAATACACTTCCAAAATGTTATTACACATGGGCTGTCATAGATTCTCATAGATGGTAACACTTTCTAGCTTTGATTGTTCCTTTAGGAAAATATCTCTTTCATTCCTTTTTTTCCTGGTGACCATCATTAAAATCAAGTATCTGATCCACTTAAAGCACCTGCAAATGCTGCGTAAATCCCAAGGCTATCATTAAAAACATGAATATGAACATAAACATAAGAATAATTTTTGCATCCTTTCTAATGTTCTATTATGAAATAAAGCTTCTTTCTGACTCTTTTTATATTTATGATGGTTCCTTCCTATAGACCCCTGGTCATAGCTCTCTCCTTTACCTCTTTCTTTCTTTACTTTATTACTGCTTCTCCTTTTCCCATCTTTGTTTCTGTGATTAGTTTTTTACATGTTAAATGATATATTTATTCTTTGTGTGTCTTCTCTCAACTGTGTTTCTCTCTCTCGCCCTTCTCTCTCTCTCTCTCTCTCTCTCTCTCTCTCTCTCTCTCTCTCTCTCTCTCTCTCTCTCTCTATTTCTCCTCCT
>JAOUWY010000015.1:16199012-16209045 GCA_025728095.1 Prietella phreatophila | reverse complement strand
ATTAAAATTATAGACTGATCATTTCTTTGTTAGTGGGCAAAAGTACAAAATCAGCAGGGGATCAAATACTTTTTTCCCCCACTGTATGGTCATTTATGTTCTTTCAGTTGCTGTGGTATCATCAGGATACAGAATCTTGCATAGTTATGCCTCTTAGTAGCTCTCTGCTACTTGAGATTTGATTACATATTTCTGGGCATTCATTTTGTTATAACATCACTCCCAGATCTTTTTTTTTTCTTACACATCATTTGAAGTTGCAAACTGTACAGTAAAATCCTTAGTGTTGTATTTACACCCACAGTGTTAATTTGAGTCCAATGGACTTATATAAACACTGTAGGGTGTAAATTCAGCACTGTGGGTGTTAAATCAACACTGGTGATTTTGCTGTGTGCTTGCATCATGTTAGAATAATTTTATGTAGGTATATGCAACAGACTACATTCTTTAAAATAAAATTTACACATTTGAGAAGTAGTGTGTTGTACAGTTTATAGTACTAGAATGTCTATGTGAAGTGTGGTAGAAGGATGATCTCACACTACCATTGATTGTTATTATGGCCACCATTACCATGACAACAAGCATGCAGAGTTAGCAAATACCAAGTCATGTTTTGCAGAGGGGTCAAATACTTATTTCGCTCATTAAAATGCAAATCAATTCATAACATTTTTGAAATGCGTTTTTCTGGATTTTTTTGTTGTTATTCTGTCTCTCACTGTTCAAATAAACCTACCATTAAAATTATAAACTGATCATTTCTTTGTTAGTGGGCAAACATACAAAATCAGCAGGGGATCAAATACTTTTTTCCCCCACTGTACAGTCCCATCCAAAGGTATTGGAATGGAAAGGCCAATTCTTTTGTTTTTTCTACACACTGAAGACAATTGAGTTTGAGATCAAAAGATGAATATGAGATGATAAATCTGAATTTCAGGTTTAATTTCCTGATATATAAATCTACATGTGGTAAACAACTTAGAACATGCCACCTAAACCCAAATGTCTACAGTATATAGCAAAAACAGAACTGGTCTTGCTGTTCCAATACTTTCCAAGGGGACTGTAGCTGTTTCAACCTATTAACAGCATTCCTATGTGATGGATCTGTTTACTGCAAAACTGTGCTCTATACACCACAGCCTTGTGATCAAACACATCAAAACCCAGCAAGTCTCCAAGAACAATCAGTAGCGCATGCTCACCTAATGATGCATTCCAGTCAAATACTGTAGGATCCAACATATTTTGTATTATGCATAACAATTTTGGTAGGGCTCCCTTTAAGTTAGCTGTGGCTGTTGTTGTTGTTTTTTGTAATAAGCTTAACTGTGCAGACAGGCGATGCACTGTTTCAACAGTGTTATCAGCTGATCCTCAGGGGCAGTGAATGAGCACATTTCAGGAGCCTTGGGAAATTCCTCACCCGACATCAGTTAGCCATTCATGAAATTAATTTTCCTCGACTGTCGCTCAGTGGGACTTTGAAACGACTTTTAAATAATAGGTGAACTGAGGAGTGAAAGGAAAATAATGGAGGGATGATGATGTTAGATGGTGTGAAGACTTGTTATCAGGCTTTTTACTTCAGTTTTCCATTCCAATCTGTTCTCCAATAAATTAAATGTTTTAGTTCACGTCTGGAAAAGCATCAGTTATGTTTTAATGTCAGCTGTTGAATGGCATCTAAAGGAGCAATGCTTGGCACTAAAATGGCAATATTGATGCCTCACAGATGGTGAGGGAATGAAGATTATACAAATATTTTCTGGAAATTCTGGCCCACCTGTTTAGAAAATGAACAGTAGTCTTATTTTTAACATTCTCTTCCCTGAACATCAGAGAACTATAGATTTATACAAGGAAAAAAATAACATTTTACAAAACATATGCCTTCTGCCCAGACTCATCTGAAGTTACTACATGATCAACAAGCTGCTCATAATCTCATAAAGTCCTGTGCATGAAAGAGAGACATGAGTTTAAAAAAAAACACACACACAAATACACACACACACACACACACACACACACACACACACACACACACACACACACACACACACACACAAAACAAGCTGGACCATATATTTAATGAAAACTTTCTCACTTTGTCTCATGCTTTCTCATCTTTATCCTGACTTTTTCAGTTTTTTCTCATTTTGTCCTTTACTGTTTTCCCCTCTGTCTCATCTTTGTTTCTCTCTTTTTCTGTCACTCTCCCCCTACTTCCATAGTGAGTATGTGAGCATCGATAGAGTGACTCTTTTCTCATTGTTGTTTATTACTGTGGCCATGACGGATGGAGAGAGAGTGTAATCCCTTAGGCCATTTCTGCTGCTCTATCTTATCCAAACATCCCCATTTCATTTTGGCTCCAGGTTGATGAAGGGCCATCGGCAAATTATTCACGGTCTTGTGTTTTCATTCATAAATGTACAGCTTGATCCAATCACCAACATCACCTGTAGTAAGATATAATGTAATGTATGCTTTGTAATTATATGCATTCACTTAAACAGGCTTTGGAAATAGCATATAAATGACTTATGCATGTTTTCATTTTATGTAAGGCTCAATTACACTGTTGATACTGATAGGTTCTCTACAGCTTTCCTTCACTCTCCCTCCCACACTATTTACAAAACTTCTGCAATTATTTTACGATCTTTACTCCATGATACATTTGTAACATACCTGAACTTTGAACTCTAACCTGAAAAGAGATTTCAAAATTTATTTTTACATGAAGAGCGCACGGTGGCTTAGTGGTTAGCAAGTTTGAGGGTTCGATGTTTGCATGTTCTCCCCATGTTGCGAAAGTTTCCTACCCCAGTCCAAAGACCTGCATGGTAGGCGATTGGTGTTTCCATAATGTATGAATGTGTATGTGATTGTGCCCTGTGATGGATTGGCACCCTGTCCAGAGTATACCCTGCATTGTGCACAATGCTCCCTGGGATAGGCTCCAGGTTCCCATGCCCCTGTAGGATAAGCTGTATAGAAAATGGATGGATGGATTTTTACATGGATCATTGTATAGCATTTGGTGAATTAGGCATTAAACTATTGTTTGTTTTTGATATGTTATAATTTTAATGTTCATCTGCCATGATCCTTCTGATTTTAATATAGATCTTAATACTCTGTACAGAGATCTGTTTGCTGACTCGGGGCAGAAGAACAGCCAGTGTGAGAGCAGAGACATACTGCCGTCTATACTCTCTATCTGTGGACAACTTTAACGAAGTGTTGGAAGAGTATCCAATGATGCGTCAGGCTTTTGAGACAGTAGCCCTTGATCGTCTAGATCGCATTGGTGAGAGCAGTCTTTCAAGTCGGGTTTGATCTATCTCCTGTTGGTAAACGTCACTTGAGTTAAACCAAGACTATGAGGTGTATAGTTTGTTAGCTTGATTTGTTGATTTGCAGTTGTACAGCTGCTCAAAGCAAATTTGTGCTTCTGTGTTTTAGTCATTCTTTTATACGTAGATTACCACAAATTGTGAAAAAAAAATAACAAAGCAAACATCATTATTATATTTTTAGATGCATTAATTCTTTTGCACTTTGTGATGCATATCTTGTCCACTAGTTTCAGCCATAGCTATTGATATTGAGTTATAGAAGGTCATAGTACCAAAATACATGAATACCAGATAATCCCAGTAAAAATTCAGATAAGATTCTAATAAGAAGGTGAATTTTTAATATAGTATAATGTAAGTTATAAAGTGTTGTCTAAGTATTATGTAAGTGTTGTATATTGTTTCTTTCTGCTCTATCGGTATAGGTAAGAAAAACTCTGTTCTCCAGCACAAAGTGCAGCGAGATCTCAACTCAGGTGTGCTGAACTTTCAGGAGAATGAAATTATCCAGCAGATTGTACAGCACGATAGGGACATGGCTCACTGTGCCCACCTAATGCAGAACCCCTCACCAGGTCCTCACACAACCCCAGCTCTTTCCTCTCACACTCCAGTTATCTGGGCTCCTCTCATCCAGGCTCCACTCCAAGCTGCTGCAGCCACTACCTCAGTGGCCATTGCCCTTACTCGCCACCCACATCTGCCCCATACACTTTTCCGGCCTCCTGTACCCATGCTGAGTTCGCTGAAAGATCCACCACGGCATTTTAAAAGGTTCCCTGTAGTTTCTGGTGTTACTGCATTGGGTAGCTCATCCTCAGCAAGTTCTCAGCTTGGCTCTGGAGTGGAGACACCTATTTTGGATACACTGAGAGCCAAGAGTTCAGCATCAGCAAACCTGTCACCATTGCCTTCTGCCTCAAGTTCAATGCCATCTTCCACAACAACCACCATCACCACCATCACATCCAGCGTAAGTGAAGCCTCCACCTTCTCCCAGAGACCTCTCAGCACCTGTGGTTCTGGATTCTCCAGTGTGGCTCAGCTCCATCCCCAACCTCAGCTTCCTCATTCTTCCTTCTCCAGCATTTCTGCTCCACTGCCTGGCTTCTTCCAGAAAGGGAAAGTAGGAAGAGACCTGGCTCAGTTTGCTATTCCCTCTGCCTCTACTATCACTCCTTTGATAGCCCACTCCATTAGCCCTATACTGATGCAACTGCAGTCCACTCAGCCCAAACCTCTTCAAGTTCAGTGTAGTCAGGAGGTGAGCAAACCAGTTAGGACAACCACTCCGTCACCTTCTACTGGATCCCCTCTTTCCTCTGCAAATCTTTTAGAGCCAACTGTCTCAAATCCCCAAACTCAGGATCCTCAGAGTGGTGATCTCCTACAGCTCTCCCATGAACCATCTGCTTTGGCTTCACTTGCTCAGTATGGCTCTGGAAATGCGTCCCCTTCTAGCACCCCACCAGCCTGGAGCCCTACATTCCAGAGTCCTATGGTGCAGAGGAAGCAGACACCCATTAATAGCAATCCCTCGAGTACCTCAGGATCTCAAAGTTCTCTCCTGTCCCCTCAGACCCTTTGTCCTCTGCCTTCCCAGTCACAAGAGACGGTGGGGTCTCTGGTTGATCTCCCTTTTCAGGACGTCAGCACTATTTCCTTATCGCTTCCTTCACCACGACCCTTTGAGAGGCCCAAACTATTAAGACAAGGCCCACATGTTCCAGATCAGTCACATCTGGTGTCAGTGTCTGGGTTCAGCCATGCTTCTTTCCCAACCCCTGTTACCAAACCCTATAGTTCAATACCTGGCCATGTGGCCCTGTCAAGACAGACTTCCAAAGTGTTCCAAGCCCAGACTGGATCTTCTGGTAGTCCTGGGTCTCGAGACAGCGCCAGTCCAGGGACACCAAGCTTACACCCCAAACTCCCATCAAACTTATGAGAATGGATTCTACCCTTGTCTACTGTACAGACATTGTTTTTATCAATGAACAACATCTATCAAATAACATAACTTTTATGTCTAAGAAGATGTTTGTCTACCTGTATTTATAACAGTGCAAAGACTACTACTACTACTACTACTATAATGCCAAATGAAGGGATAGAAAGGTGTCTGATGATTGAAAGAGAGTGTATGTAAGTGTGGGTTTGTAACTGTGTGGTGAATAAGTGTACTATTTGACTCTGTCTTCCAAGTTCCTTTAGCAATTTTGCAATACTAATGATGGTGACATTATATAGGGATATGCAACAAATAGCATTTTCCAAAAACAACAACAACAACATTAAACCAGTACAGTAATAACATGGTTATGGGTGATCCTTGGGAAGTATTCTGGGAAAGAGATGCAAATATATTTCTTGCTATATATCATGTCATTGTGGTGAAAGAACAGTTACTAAAGATCTCACGTATCAGGTTCAGAACACAAATTCACATGCACAGACATACACATAGTCATGTTATTAGACCTTCCCATATCTATACTATCTTGCTAACCAAGGCACACTGCTCAGTATCTATGGCCTTTCCTTTTTTTAACAGCACTGCCTTAGAGCCTGAACAACCAGGGAATGATCCCCTCACTTCCACTGCAAAAGAGATAAGATAAAGAATGTATTGCAATCATTTTGTATGTTCTTTGTATGTGTTCTTGTGAGGTACTTAAGCAATAAAACGGTATGCTTGATTTTGTACCTGCACAGAGATTTGTACATTGCAGCTTTCTTCCTAGCAAAGAAAATATATAAGCTGATAAAAATGACTGATTACACGTTAATAAGATGATATAATGTAAGCCCATTTAATGCCAAAGCTTGCATTTCCTGCAACTGTAAATTTGCATTGTGATTGTTTTAAAATACTGGAAAATACAGCATATTCCACACTGATGAATTGGCAGATCCTGTCCATGTGCCCAGTGTTCCCAGGATAGGATCCAGATCCAACGCAATTCTAATTAGGATAAAGAGCTGATTGAAAATGAATGAATGATAAATGAGCATATTCCACATTTTGCTTGCCGTTATTTCAGTAACATAAATATTTCATATCTATTAGTAAAGACAATTGTACTTTGTCCCAACCAGATATTTGACAAAAACATACAATAATCAAGACTTTTTTATGCCATACTCATAATAATTGGCTTCGAACTATCAAGTGCCCTTCCTGTAAAGCATTGGTTGTTCTGCTTGATTATGCAGGAGTAATGCTGAATGTACTGCACATGATCTGAAACCTGCAAGACTTGAAATATTTAAACGGGGAACAGCAAAAACTCAGTCCATAACCATTACTGCCCAATAAGTTCCATTTCTGTATCTTGAATTATCTATATCTTGAATGACGCATATTTGTTTGTTTGTTTGTATGTTTATTTGTTTGCTTGGGAGAAAGATTTAGAAATGTCTTTACGTTGCATTTATGAAGCATGTTTGTAGCATTCATACTATTATTACCTTTTACACTACCTCAAGTCTCCACATTTTCATCTGCAGTGATGTGAAAAAATAAGCACACACCATGGAAATTGTTGGCTTTTTTTTTTTTTTTTTTTTTACATATTTGGACAAGCAAAAATTTGATCATCTTTGAAACAGTGCCTATTGTTAAAAAAAGTATAATAAAGTTGATATATTTGAACAAAACCACAAGGGAAATTAGCTTTTTCAATTATTTATTCAACAGAAATATCAATAGATTAATATTCTTCTGTGGAATAAGGAGATACACCCTTGGCCTATACAGAAGCTAGTATTGCCCCTTTAGCAGAAATAACGTTTTGTAGGCATTGTGCATAATAATCCACTAGTCTCTGACAACAGCTTGCTGGAATTTTTGACCACTCTTCCATGCAATATTCTTTCAGTTGCAAGATGATTGAGGTTTTTCTTGCATGCACTGTGCCCCACAATATTTCAAGGGGGTTCAGACCCTGGCTTTGGCTAGGACATTCCATAGCCCTTCATTTCTTCTTTTTGAGCCATTCCTTGTTGGATTTTCTAGTGTGCTTAGGATCATTATCCTGTCAAAAGCTTCACTTTTGATTCAACTTCAACTTTCAGACAGATGCCCTCATATTATCTTCAAGCACTCTTTGATATACTGCAGAATTCATAGCTGAATAAATGAATGCAAACTTTCAGTCCCTGAGGCAGTGAAGCAATCCCAAACCATAACATTTCCACCACCGTGCTTCACAGTTGGTATGAGGCGCTTCTCCTGAAAAGCTGTCTTTGGTCTGCACCAAACATGTCTGCTGTTACTGTGGCCAAACAATTATCTTTGATTCATCTGTCCAGAGCACATTATTCCAAAAGGTCTGGTCTTTGCCTATATGCACATTGGCAAAGTGTAGTCTTGTTTTAATGTTCTTTTTAGACAGCAAAAGTTTTTTCCTTGCATGCCTCCCATGCAGGTAAAATTTGCACTTTGACACCAATAGTTGTAAGACTAACTAGCAGATCCTGTGATGAAATTTTGGGGTTCTTGGAGACTTCTTTTTGCATCTGATGCTCTGCTCTTGGGCTAAATTTGTTGGGATGGCCAATTCTGGACAAATTGGCAGTCGTTTGAAATCGGCGCCATTTGTAGATTATTTTACTTACATGGGAATGACGTATTTCAAATAATTTGGAGATTTTTTTTAAAATCCCTTGCCAGACTCATAGGCATTCACAAGCTTTTTACTGAAGGCCTTGAAGATCTTGGCATGATGACACCACATACCTCAATAACAAAGGGAACACCAGATATTAGCTATGAGAGATTATGAATAAGACACCTAAATTTAGATTCCATCTAAACTCCCTAAGAAGGTTCTAATCCCTGGCACCCATCTTGAACACCTGAATCTAATTTTAAGGATTTTAAGTTGTTTATTTTTGATCATTTTGTACTTAATTTTTCCATGTGATTGATCTTGTTTTTTTTTTTTGTAACTTTAAATAGTAAAATGTAATTTGATAGAGTGTATCACTGTTATTAATAGGCACTGTTTCAGGATCAAATGTTTGCTTGTCCAAATATGTCAAAACATCCAACAATTTCCATGGGGTGTCTTTATTTTTTCACATGACTGTATATACAATATCTTCATGGGAAAAATAATTATAAAAGTGACAAACAGTCCTAGATACTTATTTAACTATTCTAGCATCAATTAACGAATTTATCAGGACTATGGCATAATATTAAGTACTCTGTGTCGATTATTATGTTATGTGCTTAATTGTGTGTGAGAGTCTATGTATGTGTGCATGTGGGATTATACATGGGATTATACATTATACATTTATTTATTTTTATGACAGATGTATAGTAGCATTAACAACTTGCTACATTGTTTGTTTTCGTTTGTTTTCTATTTAAACATTTAAGTGTTATTCGTCTGGAATGACTATCAAGTAGGTCATGTGAAAAAGGTCACTTGCATCAAACTTCATTTCTAAATGATTGTGTCACTTTGAGGTTTCCTTGCCAGCATCAGTTTACATATGTTAATACCTTGATAATAAAAATACCCCAATGTGGAGATTTTTTGTATTTAACAGTTTATCAAAAAACAGATTAACTGCTTATTTAACTGCTTATTTGAAAGGAATTTGAAGGGGGAGGGACTTAAAAAATGCTATTTTTTTTGTGCCATGACCATTTTGTCATATCATTAAGAAGCAATATTCTCATTTAGATATTGGGGCTTTATTGAGGCTTTAGGGACTGTCCTAGGGCATCAGACATCTGACATTGCTTCACAAGGGGATAGAGATAACATTGTCCACTTCAGATACACCACCAACGCAGAGCTGGATCACACTCACACTCCAACGCCTCTCCTGAGTTGACTGAATGATATACTAGAATATGTAGCCTACACTCCATATACTTCACAGTGGAGTGAGATACAAGCTTTAGGGTTGTTAAAAAATGGATAATAGACCAAAAAAAAAAAACCCCCTAGATTGTACATTATGGATACATTTAAATATTCCTAGTGTGACACATTTTAAATGGGGGGAAATGGTGGGGTCTTTTTTCATGCTTACCTTCTGTTTTACAGAGAATTTTACTAACACATGCTTCCTTCTTGAGGGGACAGCAGTACAGTGCAAGCAAAGCTAAGCCTTACTCCATTTGCATACAAATTGCCCAGCTGATCCCTGTCACCCTGACACTGCAGTTTGTGAACAAGTACACCTTTCCCCTGCTAACAGTGGCAATGATAAAGCACTTCCCTTTTATGACAAAGATCCTCAAAAGTAAGAGCATACTGATGACCATGACGCACTGAGGGAATTTATCATTTATTTTTAGAGGCTCTTGTGGAGGTTTGAGAAATTGCATGAAGTGTGCCTGGTACATTCAAAGTGATGTGAATATTAATGGGAAATCCGAGTGCTGACTCATTCTGCATCTGAATTGGTACTTGCATGCACGTGGATGGAAAAACTCATCACTGATATTTTAATTCTCACTGCAAGGTTGCGGGGAACCTGGAGCCTATCTCAGGAGTCACCGGGCACAAGGCGGGGTACACCCTGGACAGGATGCCAGCCCATCGCAGGGCCCAATCACACACACTCACACACCCATTCATACACTACGGACAATTTAGCCACGCCAATCAGCCTACCATGCATGTGTT
>JAOUWY010000015.1:16073321-16086999 GCA_025728095.1 Prietella phreatophila | reverse complement strand
TTGAACTTTATGCTTTCTTTTAATAAACACGTTTGATTTGCGATTGTCTCCGTCTCCCTGCGTCAACCTCGTGACACAAACAGAGGCACCTTCTGTGTTTCCCTCTGGGGACCCATTTGAATTTTCTTCATATGAGAAAACATGACTGTCTCTGGGGCTGACCGTGGCTTTAGCCCTGCTGCTGATGCTCTCAGTCCTTTTCCTTATTCTCCCAGTTCTCCTAGCTACTCTACACACCCCTGTTACTTATTCGGTTATTCTCCATTCCCTCCCTATTCTCCCTCTGATTACTCTCCTACCAGTCCCCATTTTTAACCTGTATACCCCTTTTTCCTCAATAAACCCTCGTGTTTGATTTCTATCATAATTTTCATCCAACAGTTGGGCATGTTTAGAATGTAGTTTTTTTGTTTGTTTGTTTGTTTTTTAAAGAGAGCTGGCAGTACCGTGCCACCATTATTTAAAAAAAATGTGAGGAAGGTACCTAGCAATTGGAAATAATGGTGGCATGGGGCCAAGGTATGTTCAAATACAAAAAGCTCTGTCCTATGAGATCAGTGTTTTAAAATGTTATTAAAAAAACCTTTATCAAAAGCACTTGTGTCAGTTGATCTAATCAGTTCAGACTTTGTTGCTTTGATAATAAAGTCTGTTTTTTGGCATCAAGACCCCAAGACTCAATGTTTTTTGAAGAAGATTCTTTCACAATAACAGGGTGGACGAACAACAGATCATCAGTGTTGTGGTTAGAAGTTTTTAAAAATTGTTATTATTGGTTTTTCATTTTATCAAATATAACTTACTCATAAAATGGACTCATGAGCGCTCAAATACTGGTTAAAAAAATACAATAGATGCCAAAAAAGCGAGCTGATAGACAAAATGGTCTAGTAAAAGGCAGTGCATTAACCGTTGTCTGTTAAACTTCATCATGTAAAAACAACTATTAAAAATAGCTTAAAAAATTAAAACAATTAATAATGATGGTTAACAAACAAGTAATTGCAATTAAGCAACTAAAAGCTTGAAAATATATATATATATATAAACGTCTGAAAAAACAAGCAGGTCTAGCAACCATCATATGGCATAATCAAACCGTGTAGTTTCCTAACAGGTCTTTTACATACTTCCATGTGAATTATGTGTGTGTTTAAGATAATATTAGATTTTAATATTATTACAAATATAGATAAATATAGACAAACAGAAAAGGAAAAATAAAAAGGAACAGTACATTATAAATAGGGAAGTAACCATTATATAATTAGATTATAATCTGTAGTCAATTGTATTCAATTGTATGTTTGACTCGTCAGATTCTAAATTTTAAAGATAATTTAAAGATTATTATGTTTTAAAATCATTTTTATATTCTGGAAAACCCAGAGAAAAGTAAGCTTTTCTGATAATTTACCTGCTGACAGTCAAAATCAGCCAGCTATAGTTTTTTTTTGTGATTCACATATGTACATATGTCTCCATCATAAATAAAAAACATGATTGATTGTTTGCTACATCCTGTTTACGTTACTTGCTGACTTTTGACTTCTAGAAAGGGTTGGAAAGTAGGGACATTTTAATATAATTAAATCACATTTTATACAGACTGTTTATATAGACATAATAACATTTTATATAGACTGTTAAAAAAAGAACATAATAATTGACTGATAAGAAATGTTCCTAACTTCACTCATAAGCCTTACTAAGTAATTAATGTTGCCCTACAAAGGGGCTGAGATGTCTCAGCAATGGCTTGGAAAGATATTTTCATGCTTTCAACAAAGAATAAGAATTAGAAACAATTTTTTTTTTTAATTCAAAAATAAATAATTTAAGATATAGCCCATAAATTTGTTGGTAAACCTGTTTCAGTCAACCAAAAGTGTGTACTTATCATTAATCACCCACAGCAAAAACACAAAGAGCTAATAGGCCAGTGCCCAGTAGATCCCCCAAGGCTGTCAAATAGGGGATAGAAAAGCTATCTGGGTCTCGACCATACTTCCACAAGCAATGAACCATCCAGTCAGCTATGCACAGCAGTAGAAATACCTGAGTGAACATAAATACAAAGATAAAGATCATTACACACTACTGCAGTCCAGTTGTCAGTAATCATTTCCTATTAAGGTAAGTGCTTTTATTCATTTTTTCTCTTGTGATATAACAACAGGGAATAAAACAAGGTATATATACACTTTTAGAAAGCTTTTAACCCAAAAGTATTCTCCTAGTACCATTTTAAGACAACTGTCTAAATATAGTAACCTGAAAACATGTGATTTAAGAAAACTCCAAACTCTTTTCTTACCTGAGTTAGAGCTGCAACCAAGTAGACGGTGATGAAGGTTGGTGTTGGGCTGGTGTTGGCACCTTGCATTAGATAAATAATTAAAAGAAAGACCACATGGCCTGGAATGGCCAGAAGAAGCAGGACTCGAGCTGTTCTGTTGTTATATCCTGTCAGGACACAATAATATGCATATTAAAATATTTAATGCAAACTACTGTAATAATATAAGCAAATTTATGACCAAACAAGGTATCTTAGAAGGAGATAAGGCCATGGGCTATAAATACTCTATGAGAAATCTGAAAATAATTGATCATTTACAAGTTGCAATAGCATAGAAGAATGGATGCAAGATGACCAGGAAAGTAAGTGTGAATTTAGGAGACTCTTTTTAAAAACAGAAGCACAGCTATGACAAATTCATCAAATAATTCTGCTTTGACGGGACTGTTTTTCTGCTAAATTATGATCCTGAATAGCACACTGTTTAGGGAAGTGGTAGCTCAGTGGTTTGGACGATTGGAAGGTTGTGAGTTCAGATTCCAAAACTACCAATCTGCCACTGCTGGGCCCTTGAGCAAGGCCTTTAACACTCAATTACTCAGTTGTATAATTGAGATAAATGTAAATTTCTCTGGATAAGGGTGTCTGCCAAATGCTGTAAACATAAATGTAAATGATGAAAGCCAGTAATAATGTTGAAATGTAAAAGTCTGTAGTAAGGTTGTTGATTAAGACTCTTAAATTATGCCTGTCTGTAGCCTGTAGATGTATTTCTATCTGTATATCCTTTATATTCCATCCACTCCTATCCACTTATTCTCATACTGACAATTTAATTGCATATTGCAATGAATAAAGACATTCGTAATGCATATGTGTATATGTGGTTTATAAAGACCAATTAGAAATTTCTGTCAAAAGATGCAACTCAGAAACATCTGGGTCATCTAAGCAAACAATATTCAATACTTTTAAATATTTGTCTTAAGACATCTTCTTTTTTGTTGTTGTTTGTTTGTTTGTTTGTTTTACCTTTGCCATAAAAGGTGTAGAATGGACAGTAATTGCACTTTTTGTCCTCAGGCAAACTTCCCAGAGTGCAGTGAAAATGAAGATAGGTGGCTATACGGCTGGACTGGATGGCAGCCAGGTTACCACCAACACCTTGAGTATATAAACATTGCAAAGGCTCTGTGAGATACAATTATGAATATACTGTAGATGTATTCATCTATAAATTTAGCGTACAGTTTAATGGAGGGTAAACAATTTGTAGTAGCAGTACAAGTACTAGTAATGGTAGTATATCTATAAGTAATTGGACAATTACTGGACTTTGTTGCTTCTCTGTGCAAATTGTAACTAAAATTTAGTAATGGTAATGATATTATTTGTCCAATTAATTGTGGTCCCCTAAAAGAGACAGACATAAATAAAATGTTTAAAAAAGAGTGGAAAGTCCTATGTGGTTTGCAGAAGTAAATATACTGCAAAATCGCATTTACATCTGTGTACAGATTTACACCTGTGTACAAATGAAAAAATGTGCCCCATTACCTTTGCACTGTACTATATTGTTTCTCTGAAAAATTAAATTAACCAAAATAGTTTCAATTAAATAGTTGTGATTGTGAACAAAACAGTTTTAAATGTGTATTTAATTACTGACCATTTATCACAGGGGTGTAAACCACTAGTCCTCCTAAATTTGAGTCAGTAATGGTTTTGTCCAGAATGAGTCCACCCATGCTGAGAACATACATAAGGACATATGTTATGCTACATTAAGGAAAAACAAAGGTGACAGCATATATGTAACCCAGTTAATTTACTGTTTAGAATCTATGACTATAAGCACAAAGTAAAATAATCATTATATAGACACATTTTTGTGAGCAAAGGTTAAAGTCAGAAATGACTGGTGTTCATGAGAACTCAATGGAAAAACATGTTGCATGATTTAAGGTCAGAGGTCAATATTACAGATGGTTGGCAGTAAATCAGGATTCACTGACCTGCTAATAACCATGGCTGTGATTATGGGTTCCCAACCATTATACAGCAGTTTGTGGCTCTCAGAGTGACAAAACGATATTATCACCCAGACTGGTGTCACGCACAGAAAGACGATACACACTACATAGATAACATAGGGGTAGAGCTCTAAAAAAGAAGAAAGAGAAATAGAGCTACAAAATTTGATCATAAGCATTAGTCAACTTACTTGCCTTTTTATATTAAGTCTAGCAAAAACCCAAAAAACAAAATGTGACTGGAACAAAACGGAAAACTTTACTGAATATAAGCAAACTCATTTTCTTTTCTTTTTTTCTCACCAATGCAAGAGAAAAGCCTTTGACTGATGATGGCAAGCAACCCCAAAGTGATGAGGTCACCAAAACTAGCCGCAATTGGTGCTGCTATGTTGTCGGGATTAATCCCGGTCCTTTTTGAGCCAATAATCACACCCACCATAATGATACCTATATGAAGCAAATGACACAGAGGCAAGATAACATCTCTCCAACAGTCTGTTTAGCCACCACATTACTGCATCAAATATAATCCACGCAACACAGCGCATAATTCTGAGGCACAGAATCTTTACTGTCAACACTAATTTACTGATATTTCAGTCATAAGTGAAATTTAAAAACAAAAACCCAAACCTCTGATTAATTTGTAAAAATAATAATAATGTACCTCACATAATACATCTTTTGTTTAAGGTAAGGAATAAAGCACAATCTGACATACAGTTATAGATATACAGATATAAACCTCTGATTTGCCTTGCAGCTGACCAAATGTCTGAACTGTACTGTTACAGAAAATGAATCAACACCTTCTGACAAATTAGAATTGAGAATAGCCCTGTGGTATTAGTCTTTATTTTAAATATATTTTTGGAAGGAAACTCCAGTGTCAGCACTTTGTAATGGTCAGTCAGAGGTATTACTGTACCTTTAAAGTTTTCCGATACAGGAAAGTCATCAGGACAGATGGTTTAGCTAGGAAACAAGCTGCATTATTTATTTTTTTTGTCTTTTAAAATTCAAGAGAGAAATAACAGAGAGGCTGGTGAAGGAATGCTCTGTAAACTAATAAAAAGTACGTTTGGCAAATTTCTGTGGTATGAGAACAATAAAACACTTGAGGACATGTTGCTATTAGAAAATAATCAACCTTGGAGCATTAACAAACCCCAAACCCAGATGTTTATTTTAAAAAATAGTCCCATCTAGTTTAATTCTTTTCATTACATATAACTTTATGAATGATTCTATTTTTAAAATCGGAATAACAGATTTTATATTGTGTTGTAAATGTCATGAAAATACTGTATTCTTGCCTTGCAATAACGATGCCATGAATGCTGTCACTACACTACTGCAGCATAACAGTGCTGTATCGTTCATGGTCAATTTCTCATCCAGAACCCATCCGAGTGCAGAGGCTGCTAAAGCAGCAAGGAAACCCAGCACTGTAGCCTGAACCTGGCAGTATATGACATGTGTAAGCAGTGGTGAGGTTTATCTTCTTTATTCATATTTATATGAATATTTATAAACAGCTCCCACAAACAGAGAACAAGTTGTTTTCCTAATTATTGTTAGTTGTTTACCTGCTTGAGGGCAAGATTTCCAATGATCAGCTTCCACTTCTCTTTTGAGGAGCTAATTTTGCCAACGTTCACCTGTTGTAAAAATTTAACATTTATGCAAATTCATTTGGGTTATATATTTCAGTCATTATGACTGGCTAATTAATTCTGGATTTAAAAACAACAACAACAACAACAATGCGTGGTTAAAGAAAATGGTATTTCAGCACTACTGCAGCAAGTTTAAAGTAAAAGTTATTTAACCACTACAGGATTAGGATATTTACGTTTGAGTGCTGTTTTCTTTACAGCACTGTGCAAAAACATTTGACCAAGAAAGAAGTTTAGAATTTATTGACGTTATGTATGACACAACTGTAAGGCTACAAGAGAACCTCACATGAGAGTATAGTACTAAATGTAAAGCAGTTAATATATATGGAGAGAGAGAGGTAAAGAAAGTGGAAGAGAGGCAGTAAGTCATTATTCACTCACCACTGTAGAGAGTCTTGATGCCAGTGTCATTTCCAGGTTGCCTTTCATGCCAAGTAATGCTGGCACCAGGATGAAGATCTCCGTTACATTCCGAAACACGTCCCAGTGCTGTCTCACCAACACACAGATATCTCAGACTGACAATTAAACCCAAACTCTTCCTGTTCCCATAATCCTGCCATACTCACCTGTACAATGTTCAGCAGCATGCCAGCCATCACTGTGCCAAAGCCTGCCAGGAGGAATGGACCCAGGATCTGAAGCACCATGGTACAGACTGATTCGCTCGGCATGGCCTGAGCACCAGTGGACATTTTTTCCTCATCATCGACTGAGAGCCACAAACAATCATTAGGAAGCAAGGGGTCTGACTCAGAGAACCCCTCATCTATATATTTTTTTGTGTTACTGTGGGTGAGACCTGGGCATTTATCAATTCCTCCATACCATTGAGAAGGAATATTCTGACTTTCATCATCTCTAACCTCTAAATCAACTGAAGTCCATTTTCCCTCATGCTGATTAGGACCACCAACTGAATCCATGGTCTTCATAAAACCTTGCTAAATTTGTATCTAAGGACTTAACGTGTGCGTAATTGTTTTCTAGGATTCAGTAGAATTTCTAATAGACTGAAGACATACTGTGTTGTGCCCATGTATAGAATTTTATCCTACCTGGAATTTAAATTATAATATGCCCTAAGAACTTTTCAACGTTTTATATGTGTGTAGTAAAGGAGAAGCTTTAATGTAATGCTTTCGATTAGTTGTTTGTTGACCGTCATCCATTCTAAAGAAAACAGAGAGGGGGAAAGAGTGGGAGATTAAAGGGTAACATGGGAATTTGCAGACAATGCAGGTCACAACTGATAACACTGGTTCATTTGATAATAAAAGGTTTTTAGGTTTCATAAAGGGCTCCACTTGAAACTGCTTTGATAGGGAAACACTCGGGTGTAAGGTTCTACGTAGAGCTTTCTCCAAGAAGGATAATGTAGGACCTTTATTAGTTCCAAATTTTCTAAGAGTGTAAAAGATTATAAAGCAGATCCTCATGCTTGTTAGTAGCAGAAGAGTATCAACTACTATTACATCACCAATACAAGACATTAAGAAAACAAGCATATATATAAAGAATTAGTCAAATTAATTAAACTGCAACCTCTTACAAATATTCTTATGCCCAGAAGCTTCATTATAATCAAGCTGAATGAACACTTACCTCTAAGCACAGCCACGACACTGCTGCAGGGTGAGAGCAGATCTTTCCACTGACAGGTCCCTGAGGTACAGCAGTGTGATGATGACAACCACCCAGAGGTGAACCAATAGCGGCTCTCATCCACACCCTCCTGAACACTCTCACCTCTTCCTCCTCCTGCTATACTCCCGCTCACGATAATCAGCTTATTATTATGGCACTGCTGGAGGTTTTTGTAAATGAGAAAGTTACATAACCAGCCTAACTATTACAGAATTCCACGTGAATGTGGAGGCTTCCAAATCACACTGGATTTTGCTAAGACACGTGTTTGATTGACAAATTTAGTGAAAGTTTCGCTTTATGACTTCACCTCTCCGCTCAAAGAGCTCATTTAGGAACCATATTAATGTAATGATTACATACATTTAATTTTACAGTCTCTTAGAAAAGCCTGTGTGATTTGAAAGCGTTCATGCACAATAGTTTAGAGTGTTTGTTATATAATTTTCTTAGCTGATTATTGTCAGAGGGACAATAATATAGAGGGACAATAATATATATATATATATATATATATATATATAAAGTATATGTTCAATATCTTAAATATTTCAAATTAAAGATGAATATTAAAGAGGTCCGTATATAAATGTGTGATATTGTGTAAATGTGCAAAAGTGTGATATTGCTCATGTTGACTGCTTTGTACAAAAGGTCAGATTTTCCTCATACCTAATCTCTTCTACTGAAGCACGTGGATTTGATGGATTTGATCTAAAATGGATCATGGAGTTTTGCACAAACATGTCGTGTTCATGACAGCTCGAGTCCTCACTGTCATGAAAGCAAGAAGAGGACATACCAAATACTCATAAACTCTGAAATTCATGTAAACATAAAAAAAATCTACTTTTCACTCAAGTTGTTCTCAGTAATATAATTTGTAATAAAAATTCTTGCATTAAATTAGAAAATAATGTTGTTGTTGGTTTTTTTTTGACCCTACTCTATATATATCGTGGGTCCAAACTATATTTCCGTATTTGCAGGCCGAGTTTGTCGTACACTTTTACTTTGAAATCTCATATTAGTAGTGCAACACCAGAAATTCTTGAGCAAACACATGATTGACCAAATCACGAGTTTCGCGCCCGTATTAAGACAAGTCCCGCCTCCTGCGCGCGGTTATTGGCTAGTATGTCACACAAAGTTGGCTAGCAGCCAATCGGCGTGTTAGTGATGGAACAAATTATGTTTTTCTGCAGCTTTGAACCGGTTTATGTGAATCAGTTGGGGAAATATAACCCAAAGTGTTTTTTTTTTTACAATGAATGTACGCCAAAAGTTTGGAAACAGTATGAAGTGAAGGTGCTACCATTCACATGACTTGGTCATTTTGAGACAGTTTCGAGTAGCCACGCCCACCTGGCTTGATGCGCTTGTGCAGTTGGGGGGAGATTTCCAGTAATACGGGTAGGAAAAAAAATGCCTTACCCAAGCAGACCTCGGAACAGGGAAGATTAGTATAGTTTACTTTCTCCGAATATATATATTATCCAGCGAGACACGCGGTTTCACGGCGGTTTCCTGTCGCTAACCATCGACTGTAGCTGTTTGTTAGGATGGCAGTGGAGTCAATATCCCCCGACTGGGAATTTGATCGCTTTGATGACGGATCT
Organism: Prietella phreatophila; assembly: GCA_025728095.1. NCBI lineage: Eukaryota > Metazoa > Chordata > Actinopteri > Siluriformes > Ictaluridae > Prietella > Prietella phreatophila. Next base: position 16,077,713 of record JAOUWY010000015.1, on the reverse strand, counting down.
CAGAGTAAGAACGTGTCTGTTACAGCGAAGCGCCGCGTTTGTGTTGTCACAACGAACCTCATGCTAAAATCGACGGCTAACACAGTATCTGGGAGTAGTGTGGGTTTCATTTGTCAGGCTGTGTTTTAATGTCGAGCCTGTACAACGCGTTGATCGGCACGCATCTTGCTCAAGAGACGACCATTTTTGTTTTCATTACAGCAAGACAGAATGGAGTCACTTTGGTCTGTCAGGTACCCCATTTGAGCCCTTAGAGTGAGGCTTATAGAAGCTTCTGACTCTAAAGGTAGCTCTTCTGCTTTCCCTGACACCTCTCAAGCAAGTAGAATATCTACAAGTTCTCTCTGTTGCCCCTTCCTGCCTTGACTTTACCCCTGGATTAGCCAAGGCCTTCCTAAATCCTAGGGCAGATTATATTTCTAAAGTGCCTATGTTGCTGCAGCTGGTAGTGTTGCAGGATTTCTGCCCTCCTCCGTTCCTCATAGTAGAACAAGAGAAATTGCACTGACTGAGTCCAGTAAGGGCTCTCTGTACTTGTGTTCACTACGCCGGCCAGTGGCATAAGTCAGAGCAGTTGCTGGTCTGCTTTGGCGGTGACAGTAGAGGTGATGCTGTCTTGAAGCAGCACATCTCTAATTGTATATTGGAAGCCTGGTAACGGTACACTTCTGTGCATAAGGGCTCATTCCATTATGGGGGTCACTTCTTCAAAGGTTTTGTACAAGGGGGTACCGTTATAGTATGTGTTTGCTGCGGCGGGGTGGTCTATGCCACACATATTCATTCAATATTGCAGCCTGGATATACATTCCACTCCAATCTCAAGTGTCTTGCAGTGACCCTCGGGGTCAGATCTTTTGAACAGGCCATGCCCTCAGTATGATGGAGTGTGTATTCTTGTTCCCACAGCTTGAAGCTCATGCAACATTGAGTTCCCTTTGAAATGGAACGTCCCTATTATGCATGTAACCATGTTTCCTGAGAAGGGAATGAGAATTTGCGCTGCTTTGTCATACTGGAGCATGCCTGTGAAATGAGTCTTCGCTTCAGATAATAGAGGGTGACGTCATGGTTCACAGGTGCCGTTTTTATATCACGCGACGTGATTAACTGTCACATCACCTGATCATGGCAGGCCTATAAATAGGCATGATGATACACAAGCTTCAGATACTGGTCCTGCATGAGGGCTCATGCAACATCTCGTACCCTTCTCAAGGAACAGGGTTACATACATAGCCCAGATCTTTTCTCGTGATCTCGACTTAATTGTTCTGTCTACTGGACATCCATCGTCCTGAAGTCAATGGGATTTTGAATGGGTTTTTGGTTAAATGCCTGAAATAAGGTCTTTGGTTAAGCTCAAGATATGTTCACATTTTATACTACGTCATAAAATACGTCAGTAATACCCCACTCAGGATTTTTTAAAAAGCTTTTACGTGTCTTGAAAAATACAATTGCTAACAAGTCTCAAATTGGTACTACAGCGGTTGTCGGGGACATTAAATGTCATCATGCCAAACAGGAAATCTCATCTACTACAGCCCCATTGTGTTTATACTCGTGCTCTGGCAAACTATTCCAACTCAAACTTTCCAACTTGTAGATTTATCAATTCATGGTGTTTTCCAATTGTATTGTTTTTTAAATAAAGATTGAAAGAGTTGTCAGAAGCTTAGTGGAGGTGAGGTTGAATTCATGTGACTGTGTTGTAGTCCATTTAGAGCCTAACATTAGCTTTTTACTTCTGGCGATTGTATTTAGGCTACAAACTTCATAAAAGTTGTGTTCATTTGCGAAGATTATCTTAATGATTCTTACACATTTAATTTCTTAACAGTTGATTTTCTGCAATAATCCTAAAGCCAATGGAACAATCCTATTGGCTTTTTGTCGAGGGAACCAGCGTGATGCTAACTAATGGGGTGGCCTACAAATTTGTTATCTCTGATCTCTGCAGGATTGACAACTTCAGCATTAGTGTCAGACATTTGAGAAGGGGACACACACTCCTCTCTCTTAATGTTAATGTCCATCTCTACAGTGTGCAGTTATTGCATTTATGATAGCGTAGAAGCCGACATGTAATACTAGTCCCATTCACAAAGCACTAGATTTTCCCTGAATAAAATTATGTGGTGATAAAACAGCTTTTGGTTATGTCAAGATCATGAGAAATTTTAATCAAGATCATGAGAAAATTCCATGAGGATCATGAGAAAACAGATTTTGGTTATGTCAAGATAACGAGAAAATTAAATCAAGATCACAAGAAAATTAAATTGAGATCATGAGAAAATTACATGAGGATCATGAGAAAACAACTTTTTGTTACATCGAGATCATGAGAAAATTAAGCTGTGATCACAAGAAAACAACAACAACAACAACAAAAAGAAATGAATAATGCATGGTCGCTTAGGGCTTCCGTATGAATTTGCATTTGCAAATCGTATATTGCTTAAGTGTGTATATAATTTCTTTTTTTAAAGGACATTTCTTTTGAGCCAATCAGATGTGACTTTTCAATCCAGCCAATTATAACATGCTTTGCTCAACCCTTTGACTCAAGAAACATGACTATGTGTGTCTGCTTTGCAATGTGCCTTAGTTGCCGAATGTGCCTAAGTGCACAGAGAGGATGGCGTTTCATCATTTCAAGATGGTGGCTGATAACCAGACTTCACGTGTAAGTGATGAATTTTTTTTTTTTAGAATGAAGTGTGGCATTTACAAGGCTAGAAATTGTAAAATAATAATAATAATAATAATAATAATAATAATAATAATAATAATAAACTTTATTTTATAAAGCGCCTTTAAAGCAGCTTCTCAAAGCGCTGAAAATCCAGGGTAGAAAACACTAACACTAACACTTTAGCTTTATGTTAGTAGCTTGTTAATGAAAATGTAATGATATATCTTTCAGGTTATTATTTAATGATAGTTTCCTTGCCATATTTCATGTTGGTGCATGTGAATACAATCAAAATGCTGTGGCACTTCTTTTTATACCACCTTTAAAAGTGAACAGCAAATAATTAAAAATCCAAAACCTTTGCTGACTGCTCATTTATAATCCAAACAAAAAAAAAAAAAACAACACCTAAACTGTAAAGGAGCATGTGGATTTGAAATCCTTTCCAGTTAATCCGAGCTGCAATTTAAAGTATGTCTCTATGCCAAAAAAATATTAATCATTATGTAATTCAAAGTATATTAAGCTTGCTCTAAAAACACTACAGTAAAAATACATAGATTGAATTATAAATAAGAGATGATCCATAGTTCTGGTGGTAGAGGCTAGCTAACCCCTCTTAAAGTGAGTGATACTTATAACTATAAAACAAAATGATAAGTTGTTACTGTCACATCTCCATTTTTTATTTGACTCGCATCAGAAAGATCACCAAGCTTGTGAATGTTTTATATTGCTAATAGTTATTATATAATATCTTTGCCACACTAATTTTATGTGATTGAATGGTCTGTGAAATGTACCAATTGTGTGGTTTTTGTCACTAGTGTCACAGAGTTGGATAGACACTGTTTTCTTGCACTGTTCTCCAGTGTTCTGTATTTCTCCATCATAGGCCAAATAGATGAGAATGGAGGCTGCTACCCCAGGCCGCTCGAATTCCACCTGACCAAAACACCAAGAAGGGGAAAAACTGCAGTGAGCTCATTTAATTGTCGTGTTCTCTCATTCTTCTAAATTTTCCTTCAGTTGTAATACATACTCTGAGCCAGACAGGCTGCTCCTGGACATGGTAACTGTGAGACAAGACTGTGCAGGGGACCCATGCATCACGCATTAGTGCATCATTCATTTCTACATACTGAGACGTGCACATCTAATAAAAGAAAAGATCTCATTTTATAATAATTTACAGTAATGATATGAATAACATAATAATAACAACATAATAATAACAAAACCAATTCTGAAAAAGCTGGGACAGTATGGAAAACGCAATTTTATTTGAAAATTCAATTTACCCTGTACTACATCGAAAACACATTAGTAACACATTATTTGATGTCTTACTGTGTGAATTTAATTTATTTTTTAAAACATAAACTCAGTTCAAATCTGATGACTGCAACACATTAAACAAAACGAGGACAGTTGACCGTTTACCACTCTGTAACATCACCTTTTCTTTTAATAACACTTAAGCGTTTGGGCGCTGAGTGAAGACACCAGTTGGTTAAGTAATTAAGCAAGCATAATTTTCCTCCATTCATGCATAATGCATTTCTTCAGCTGCGCATCTGTACAGGGTGCTAGCCCGAATTTAGCCTATTACCCAAAGACACTTAAAATTCAACATAGAAGCAAATGCTCACATCTGTAAACCCAGTTGGAGATAGAAAAAAAGACACCAG